>PVKA01053934.1:0-10995 GCA_004027165.1 Ctenomys sociabilis | reverse complement strand
GGCTGGGAAAGGTCCCTCTGGTGCAGTGGGCCTGGAGCCCTCACTCATAGGCCAGGCTGTGCTGGGTTTTGGTCCGTAGCGTGGGACCGTGGATTGCTGAGAAATGTCCCTCTGGTGTGGCAGGCTAGGAGTTCTCACTCCAGGCTGACCTGCACTGGGTCTGGGGCTGTGGGGTGGGACCAGTAATCACCTGGAAGTGCTTCTCTGGCACAGTGTTCCTGGAGCTGTCACCCGGCCACGGGAGGTGACGGGCAGCTTAATCCCTGGGAAATGTATCTCAGGCACGACGGGCCTGAGGTTCTACACTCACTGACTTTTGATGCCCAGAGAATCGGGGAAATTCCCACTCAATCAGTGGGCTTTAGGTCAGGGGATCCGGGGAGGTGTTGGTGAGTGGGTCCTGAGGTTTCAGACCAGTCACTGGCTTGGAGGGGTTGGGGACAGGGATCCGCGAAGCACGTGTGGGAGAAGCCAAAGGCTCTCCCTCAGACTCACCACACTCTCACTGCTCTGGGAAGCCTGGTGAGTCCTGTAAATTCGCTCTCGCTGGGAGAGCTTGGCGCTGGATCCAGGAGGCCGCTGGAGTCAGCCACTATCTCTGGCCGGTCTCAGGAGCTGGGCGGGGGCGGGCGGGATGGAGCAAGATGGCGGAGTCGGCCGCGCTGTCTCTGGCCGGTCTCAGGAGCTGGGCGGGGGCGGGCGGGATGGAGCAAGATCGTCTTTGAGATTTAATAACCAATTTCAATAGCATAGCCGAATACAAAGTCAGCACTCAAAAATTAATCGACTCCTGTACACAGGTGACAAAGTCTTGAGAGAGGAATTAAGGAAACAACATTTTCAAAATAATGTGTTAAAAAATGAAATACCCATAAAATAATCTAATGAAGGAAGTAAAAGAACTTTACACTGAAAATTACAGTACTCTTAAAAAGACAGAGGAGGATATTAGGAAACGGAAAGATACTGCTTGTTGTCAGGTACAAAGAAACAACAGAATGAAAATTGCCTAACTTCTAAAATTGTTATGCATATTTAAGACATTACCAATATTGGTATTTTATGCAATGCCAATAGCATATCTCATAGAATTATAGAAAAAAAAAATCCTAAAATTGTTTTGGAACCAGAAAAGACCTAGAATAGCAAAAGCAGTTTTGAGCAATAAAGGCAAGGCAGGGGGCATCGCAATCCCTGACTTGAAAATATACTATGAAGCCACTGTGGTAAAAACAGCATGGTACTAGCATGAAAAAAGCCCAAAGGGAGAATGGAGCAGATTAGAAGATACAGAAATAACTGCAAATACACTCAGCCACCTTACTTTTGACCAACAGCCATAAGTTTCCGCTGGAACCTCCTCTTCAATAAATAGCACTGGATTTCCAATACCAAGACTAAATCTAGACTCATATCTTTCACCATGCCCTAAGCTAAAATCAAAATGGATCAAAGATCTAAATATTGAAATAGAAACACTGAATCTGCTGAGAGAATAGGTAAAACTCCTCCTGAAAATATAGGTATAGGCAAAGACTTTATGAATAAAACCCTGATTGCATAGAAAATATCACAATCAACAACTGCGATCCCATATTATTTAAAGCTTCTGTACCCCAAGTGAAACCTCCAATTAAGTGAAGGGACAATCTAGTGTGGAAAAAAATTTCCAGCTGTTCTTCAGACAAAAAAGTAATATCTAGAATATATAAAAAGTCAAAAAATTAAAGACCAAATTTAAAAAACAGGTATCTGAAATGAATACACAATTTTCAGATGACGAAATAGAAATGGCAAAACAAATACATGAAAAAAATGTTCATCAAGATTAGTTACTCAAGAGATGCAAATTAAAACAATGCTGGGATTCCATCTCCAGAAAGAATGGCTACCATGAAGAAAGCAACCAATAAGGCTGGCAAGATAGCTCAGCAGACTAAGCACCTGCTTAGGCAAGTGCAGGGCCTGGGGTTCGATCCCCAGCATGCTACACTGGCCCCCAGCCACAGAGACTGGGAGTGTTGGTGTATGCCTGTAGTCCCAGCACCAAGGAGGCTGAAAACAGCAGGATCACTATGAGTCCAAGCTATGTAGTGAGACCCTATACTGAGACAGAAAGAGAGAGAGAGAGAGAGAGAGAGAGAGAGAGAGAGAGAGAGAGAGAATGCACAGCAATAAATGCTGACAGGACTATGGGTAAAAGAAATCCTTCTGCACTATTTGTGAGGTATAGACTAGTACAGCCACTGTAGAAATCATGTGGGGATTCTTCATAGGACTAGGATTAGAGATCCCAGTTGATCCAACTATTCCCCTTCTTGGTATCTCTCTGAAAGAAATAAAGCTTCACACCACCCTGATATTCATGCAACCATATTTATAGTTCGTGATAGCTGGATCTTGGAAACACCACAAATGTGCATCAACAGATGAGTAGATAAAGATGGATATATATAAAAATAGTATATAACCACAGAGTACTACTCTGCCATTAAGAAGTTTGACACATTCTAGCTAAATAGATTCACCCTGAGACCATTCCCTTAAGTGTAATAAATAGGAAACATTTTTTCTATATTTAATACAGGGTCTCACTATGTAGATGGGACTCATGGTGATCCTCCTGTTTTCAGCCTCCCACGTGCTCAGCGTCACCGTGCCCAGTCTCAATCACCATCTCAGCTTGCCCCAGGGGCAAGGCTGGCGGAGCATACTGGGGATCGAACTCTGGTCACCGCTCTCTGCCTGAGCAAGGGCTTTAGTCCGCTGAGCTACCAAGAAAGCCCCAGGAAATGCATAGTTAAATACTCCATTGTTTCTCTGACACGAGAAACCAAAAGTGTAAATACAGACCAAACTATGTAACAGATACTTGGAAGTGGAGAGAAATGTTCAAATAGGAAGGGAAACAAGGAAGCAGAAGAGGGAAGGAAGAAATGGAAAGGAAAAAGAAGAGAACAGAAGAAAAGAAACTACTGTAAACACAGCTTCTGTAAGTAAAGAGTGGAAGAGGAGTGGAAGGGAGGGTAGAGGGGTGAAAAAAGAAGCAAGATGTACCAAGTACAGATACAAGTTCCCTAGGGTGAATGTTATCTAAGATGTTATCATGTGCATCTAAGATGTACCAGTAAAATCTGAAAGAAAGAGAAAAGAATGTTCAAAGTCAAATTAAACGGAGAGACTCATTTTTATTAACCTGCTTATTTTCTGAAACATTAATTTAATATTTTACAATTGATTGGGTCAGCTGTCTTATAATTTGTAATAAGCTATAATTTAATACTTCTAAATTTTAATCTCAAGGTACAGATTTTCAAACACATATCTATGAAGAGTTGTCTTCCTCTGCCTCTCCAGAGAGCACAGGCCTGATAAGAGCCTTCATATATTCCCAGAGTGTAGGGCCGGGGAGATAGCTCAGAGGCATAAGCACCTACCTGGTAAGTACAAGTACTGGAGTTCGATCCCCATCCCCACATGCCATGGGGTCTCAGCCCTGGAGGAAGGAGCCCATTGTGAGGCCCCTTAACTGGGCGTGGTGTCAAACATCTATAATCCCAGCACTTGAGCCAGGAGGATCTCTACAAGTTTGAGACCAGCCTGGGGGCTACAAAAGTGAACACAAGGCCATCCCAAACTGCACAGTAAGGCCCCATCTCAAAAAATTATATATATATATATATATATATATATATATATATATATATATATCCCAGAGTGTGTATATCTCACTCCATAATCATACTGATTAACTGATTATTGGATTGAGATTTTCTGTGCTATCTTTTGAAAATCTCAGTGCAACTTTAAGGAAGAGTCCTCATAGGCCATACCCACCTTCTGGATAGAAAATTTAAAATTCCCATTAATGCAGACACCCTCAATAACAATGATATAGTTTCTTCCACATTTTTCTGACCTGAGAAGATGGGGTGTGAGCCCTGAATTCACGGGGTGAGAAGTTTTATAGCCATGCTATAAAACATTTATAGTTGGTCTGGAATCAATGAAAAATAAGGAGTCCTAACAAAACAGGAGAAAGCAGCCAGTGGAGAGCCTTCTAAGCTGAAAGTGCATGAAAGCCCCCAACAAGGGATAGTCCAGCTGAGTACGCGCCCACAATCCAAAACTGTAAAACACACAGAGAAACCCACATTTCTGAAAAAGGCAAAGACATGGTGAGGTCAAAGCTGGGAAAAAGTAAAACAGTAGATTGATCTAAAGCAAAATTTTCTAAGTGAACATTATTATTATCATTTTATAGGGTAAAAGAAGGAAATGACCAAGCAACTATGGGAAAATACCACACATCAGACAAAGAAAAAAAAAAGGAAAACTTTTTCTAGAAGTGAAAATTGTTAGAGACTCAATGTTTGTGTCCCTTTAAAATCCAGTGTTCAAATCCCAACCATTTAGGTGACTGCATTAGGAGACAGAAGATTTGAGAGGTAAGTAGCACCCTTATTATACAAAACCAAGATGAAAAAGAAAAAATCCAGGAAGGCCCTTATTCCTTGCTCCATGTGAAAACATAATAAAAATAAAATAAAATAAACCAGCACTTTCCTAAACAAAAAAGTGAGTTCTCACCAATCACTAAGTTTTCTGGCCAGCACATTAATCTTGAATTTATAGGCCTCCAGAATTATTACAAATGAAATCTCCATTATTTACAGCCACCAGCCTGAGAAGACATCATATCCCAGCGATCCACACGTACCCGTGCTGGTAGCAGCACAATTCATAAAAGCTGAACCCCGAAAGCAGCCTGTGTATTCACCTACAGACAACTGCATAAAGAAAATGAGGCATTTACACACAGTGGAGTGCTATTTGGCTGTAAAGAACGATGAATGTGAGGCATTTGTAGGCAAATGGATGCACCTGGGAAATATAGTGGTGTGTGAAATAAATCAGACACAGAAACTTGAATGCCTTAACAGTATCTGTAAGGAAAGCTGGATAGAAAGAGATAGGAATAATGAGCTTACAAAGAGGATAGGGTCCCAGAGTACATGGGCAGCCAGAGATGGGGAGGGGAGGGGGAATAGTATCCGTAGAATATAGATATGCAGGAACCGGGAGTAGCGGCGCACATCTGTAATCCCAGTGCGGGTTAGGCTGAGACAGGAAGGTCACTACCAGTCTGAGCTGCATAGTGAGACCCTGTACCAAATAAATAATTTTTAAAAAAATTAAAGATAATGCCAAGTACAAAAACCGGAACATCTCAATAAATCTAGCCATTGTATGTCATAAACGTGAGCTAAGATTAAAAATATCACCAAGAAAAATACAGGGAAAAGAAACTTAGGAGAGAAGGGTATAAAAAGGATCAAGCTCTGGTACGTGTGCGCACCCACTCCCGAAGAAGATTGTGAACTCCAGGGACCACACACGGACCAACAAAAGCAAATGTAGCCACCTTGCTGGGGGTCGTAGCTAACATCTGTAATCTCAGCACTCGGGAGGCTGAGCAGGAGGATTGTTTGAGGCCAGCCAGGGCTATATAGTGAGTTCAAGGCTATAGTGAGTACAAAGGAGAGAATAAAATAAAATAAAAAGAAGCCAGGTAGATAGTTTGGCAGTCTAAGTGCCTGCCTGGCAAGCACAAGAACCTGAGTTCAATCCCCAATAGAGCCTGCAGTGCCGGTTCTGAGTGCCATGCCGGCCATGGAAACCAACCATAGTGACACTTGCCGGTAATCCCAGTGCTGGGGAGGCTGAGACAGGAGAATTCCTACAAGTCCAAGCTGCGTAGCGAGACCCTGTACCAAATAAATAAATTAAAAGATTTAAATAAATAATAAAATGAAGCCATCCAGCTTATGGTGCTTTGTTATAGGTGACCAGACAGACTAAAACACAACCCCTAATCATAATAAACCATTAATGGCTTAAACGAGGAGCTGGATATAGCTGAAAAGGAAATTAGTTTTTTTGGAAGAGCGCTGAGATGATTACCAGAATGCATAAAAAGTAATTAAGAAACATAGAAGGAAATGCCAAAAGCACTGGCATACATAAAACAGGGCTTTGGGAAAGGGGAAAAGGGATTGAAAAGAAGCAATGCTCAGAGAAAATGGTGAAATGTTTCCAGAAATAAATCTAAGCATGGTTCAATAGATTTTAAGAGGCACCAAGAGTCCTTAGCAGAACTTTTCTTAAAAAGCAAGTATCATAGTGAAACTAGAAAAACAAAACTTGAGACAATTTTTTAAGCTATGGAGGAGAAATAAGAGCTTACCTATAAGTACATGCCCATCAGACCAGCAACAGGCTTCGCACTGTAGGAACAGATGCTGGAAGACCTTAAACACTCTCTATAGAAGACAGCTGTCAAACTAGAATTCTCTACACTGTGAAACTAATACTGAACATGAAGGCCGCATAAAGACACTTTCTAGACCTGTCTGAAAATGAAGGAGCTTGCCATTCATTGGCCCACCTCTGCCCTCCTCTGTGAAATGGCTACTAAAAATTCCACTTCCACAAAGGCCTAAGAGCAAAGGAGTGGGTATAAGAAGCAATGGTGAAAAAAATTCAGTTTTCACTTGCAAATGCTAATAAATATAGACTCTAGCGAATAATAACTGTAGTAACTAATTGTGAAGGTTAGCTAATAATATAGTAGGGCTAATGTAAGAAAATAATGATAGTATAGAAGATGTCATCGTGTTCAGAGGAAAACTAAAGCATTCTAAGTTTCTGCCTTTTTATTTTACAGGAAAATTATAGGGGGAAATAAATCAAGTAGAGTTATGAATAGGGGAAACAGAGTTAAGATTTCTTCTTTTTTCAATATTCTGACAGTAAGATTATGTTTTTATCAAGTAGGATTAATATCAATCACTTTAAAGGCATTTCTCAAATATTTTTCTATTGAAACAGATTAACATTTTTTAAGAAGTTAAAAGAGAATTGCTTACATTCTAAGACAAGCAAACTAAAACTATTTCCTCCTTACATGTTTATGAGCAAATTCACACAGAATTAATCATACTACTCAATTTCTAATATTGATTATTGTCTTCATCAGTGACCAAAACTGAAATCTTTATCCAAATAAATGAATTATCTCAGTAATTCCATATATTTTATAAATTAAGAAGAAAAATATATATTTGCCCTAAAAAGTTAAAGTCCTGCAGAGCCACCGGGCAGGTCAGTCTCTGGGAGGCTGAGGCAGGAAAAGTGTAGCCAAAATGTTGGCAGGCAGCCAGGCCAGAAAGCAAGGCTGTTTTTGAAAAATGGCATCCACTGCTTTCATGTAATAGTTTTTTCTAAGGACTCCTTTCATCTATTTATCCTGAAGATGGGGATATCTACTGAAATAATCATTGTTAATTATTATTTATGAATTAAATAATTCAACAGAAGCAATGCTGCCCTACCATCAAAGAAGACACTTGGAAACACGCTGATTCTGTTCTCACCTGAGAAAAGCATGCATCTATTAAATGGTGAGCTGGGGGTTTATTGCACTAACCAACCGTCACTGTCTCCGAGAGTCATTTTTACTTAATACAGATTGCTAAAAACTTAATTTTGCTTTTTATTCTCTATGCTTTTGAGACATTAAATTTTGAGACACCTCAGAACTCACAAAGGCAATTATTAAGGTCTGAATAGAAAGTGTTTTTAAAAAATCATGTTCACATTCAATAAATGTTCACACAATAGTAATTGGTCTGTTAAACAGTAGCTCTGCAGCAGGGTCTATGATTTTATTTGCTTCATTATTTAAAACTGAAAAAACAATTATTGGCTATAGTAGAGTGCTCAAAGATTCTATAGTTTACATTGCTGATGTTCAGATTTAGCTTTGCATGGACTCCTTGACAATTTGTTCTGCTCACTTAATATTAAGTGCTAGGTTAAATTCTGAATTTGGCTTAATTCTCTGCCTTTTTGGAAGAAAGGTGGGGAGAATCCAATGAAGAAAATGCCTGTGTTAATCAAATAGAATGCCACGATCAACAACAATCTGTTTCAGTAACAACCAGGATATATTTCTCCCTTACTTGTTGGCAATGGCCTCATAACAAGTCTCTGAGAATTCTTGTATTCATTTTATACTAACTGGTAGTAATATGAGAGGAATAAATGTAACTCAATGTATTGGACATCAGATATGCTGAGTTTGTGTTCCTCCAAATTAAAGAATGAATTCTAAGGAACAATAGAGGTTAAGAAAAACTTATTGATATAGCTTCTTCAAAGTAAGTTTTATAGAGCAAAATCACAGGGTGGGTACAATGTGGCTCAAAACTATAATCAACCAATGAGGTTACAAGTATAGCCACATAGGTAATATTGATCCAGTGGCGAAGCAGGTCACAGAGCAAGTATATATGGAAACAACAAAGGGCTATTAAAGGGAAGGGATGGAGCTGAAGATCCTAGTCACCCATCTGAGTCACTGATATCTAGCTAGGCTTTATTGGATCTGGTGATACCAGTTACAGTATAATCTTCAAATTATTGCGTATCCCTCGGGAGGCATGTAGGACTGGTCATTCTGGCTTTCTCTTGAGGCCTGGTCTTTGACAGATTCACCTCCAAACATGGTTATAATGTGTCTTCATCCTCTGGACTGGCTGCCTTGAGGGGCCAGCCTTGACTGTCTATAATGTTTCCACCTAACACAGCTGTCTATAATAGGAGATATTGGCTTGTCTGAATTCTCTGCTTACATGTGGTAATGTTGGCTCCTTGAATCAACTTGAGAAATTTAGAAGTTTAAACAAGTGATTCAGCAGGGGGCCAGGATCTCCCTTTGTAAACATTCTGAGCCTGTGCAAAAGGAGGAGATGATGTGAGTGCTACACCTGCCCGGGGGTTGGTAGCCTGCTTTCAGCGTAAGGGAGGGAAAGGGGTTTTCTCTCTCCCTTTTGCCAGAGTTGCTTTTGCCATCTTCTGCTGCCTTGAACTGTTGCCCCTTGGCTACACCACCCTGCCTTGGAGCCAGCTGATTATGGACTGAAACCTCTACAAACTGCGAGCTAAATCAACCTTTCCTCCTTTAACTTTGGGTGGCAGGTATTTTGTTTTAGCAACAAGAAAAATACCAAGACATACACCAAGTTATTTTAAAAGGCAAGTTGGGAAGAATTTCAGCAAGGAAGATTATTGTATTAATCAAGACAGAATGAGCTATTAAATAGTAATAATTTCTATATCTCAGAAAATAACAGCATTTATTTCTCTCTTATCAAACATATGCATTGCCAGTTGAGAAAGGACCTGCTGTACTTCACCTACACTCTGGGACCTAAAATGATGGGGTGTCTCTGAGAAACACAAGCCTGCATAGCAGGAAGACAACACATGGGACAGTGGTGCAAGATTCTGCTGGACATTCCTCCCATCACCTCTGCTGCTATTTTATTGACACAAGAAGTCTTATAGCCAACCTCAAACTGAAGGGGGAAGAAGTACATCCTCCTCTCCTGGACCACATGTCACAAATGGATACCATAATATATGGTTCATGGCCATGTAATATATGGCAGGAACCATGCCAACATTTGTCATAAAGATGAGAAAATAGTTACTTCTGCATATGACTTGTCTTCTATGACAAGTTTCCTACTTCTTTGTGGAAAAGAAAAAAAGGGTTCTCATTAAAAAAAACAAATAAAAATTTCTACACTTGAAACATTAAACAACATGATAGAGAATGAAACATGGAATTTCCAACTCAAAAACAAATTTTTGTTCAAAATTATAAAAAATTCATTTTCACCCAGCCTGAAAAGAAGAGAATGTCCATTCTACTAAAGCACTTTAAAGACTTAATTATTTATGGAAAATAAATTTTCTAGGGAACATCTTCTAGGGGGATTTCAGTGAAAGAAGCTTATATTTCAATTTTATTTCACATAAGGGATGGAGAATATGCTTAAGGGGTGAAGTTTTAACTAATTTTGGCAATTTACCATTACTGAAATTAACTGGCATCCCACCCATTCTTATGATCTGTAGGAGGAGTTTAGAAAGCCAGGAGGACTCACTTTAAGTCTTAAATACGTCTCTGTGCTAGGGACTATTGTAAGAAATCCTTAAATTCTCAACTTGTATTTGAGAATCACTTGTTGTTTTAGCTCTAGGAGGTAAATTTCATCACAGCAGTCCTTGTAATCATCAGAACAGGGTCACAAATGAGAAGCCACATCCTTGCTTTGTTTACATATCAATAATGCTTTGCCATCAGTACTTTGTAAATGTGGTGCCCACTGAGACTAAACTACCTTATGACCACATGCCAAATTCTAAACTAAATAAACACGAGCCCAAGAGAACCTTCTCATTTCCAGATCCAGAAAAATATTAGAAATTTCAGAGATTGTTAGCACAATACTCACAACAAAGATTAGGGATTAAAATAAGTTTTAATGTGTAGTTCACCCTCGAGCGTCACACTGCAACATTAAAATTTAAATCAGCATTGAATGAATTCCCAGTGTTCCTTCATTCAATAAACATTGTTTGAATCCCATTAATAAGCAATTCTGTTTGTTCTTCTGAGAAATTTAAGATTTCAGCCAAATCTGGTTTTCTCAGGGTACATCCTATGAATTAGTAGTTCCATAGGGCTTAACTGATGATTATATGACATGTAGATAATCAAATAAGTTTGGAAATATCAGACTTATCAAATAAGTTTGGAGATAATCAAATAAGTTTATTTACTGAAAAGTACTCAAAGCTATTAAAACACCAGAGTACATCAAGGGTTTCCAAGAAAGACCTGCCGGAGAGATAGCTCAGCAGGCTAAGCGCTTGCTTAGGTAAAGACATCTACAGCCTCTCGAGCTATGCAGGCTCCACCCCCTGGCTGTACCAAGCAAAATGGAGTCTGGGTGTGGTGATGCACATCTGTAATCCCAGCACTAGGGAGGCTGAAGACAGGAGGATCGCTGTGAGTCTGAGCTGTGTGCTGAGACCCTACATGAGAAAGGTAGGAAAGAAGGAAGAAAGGAAGGAAGGAAG
>PVKA01053933.1:0-10994 GCA_004027165.1 Ctenomys sociabilis | reverse complement strand
AATGAGTCCTTCAGTATCAATGCTGAAATCATAAAATCAGTAGTTATATTTCTACTTTTTAAGACTTATAAAAATTTTTGTTAGTGTGAAGATAACACATGGATTTTCTTATGTCCTATGTAAACTAGAAGTAAATTATCTCTAATTTGAAGACAGAAAGAGCCGTGGGACTGTTTGTGTCTTTAACACAGGCACATGGAAAAAAGCATATAAACACAAATTCTGGCCATTATCTTGAATATGGGGCCATCTACAACTTATTTTTTTTTCTATTTTTAATGAGATTTTTATTTCATTATTTACTAATCATAACTTCCAATTGAATGATAATTAACATAACTGTTTATACAATGCTAAATGTACTTTTTTTTGGTGGAACCAGATATTGAACTCATGCCCTTGCACTTGCCAGAGAAGCAATTATTCCACTGAGCCATCTCCCCAACCCCACTAAAATTATTTTCATTCACTATATAAAATACTATCTAGGTAAGTGTAGGCACACATGTATATACATACGTTTACATATATATTCATAATAACTATAAAGTGAATAGTCTCACTTTAGGAAAAACAATGAAATGTCTCAGATTTTTGCTAGTCATTGATTTAGTACCAGCTGGCTCTGACTCCAAAAGTTAATGCTGATTTTGATTAAAATGTAATTAAAGACTGCATTTAATTTGTTGCTTATTGTGAGAATCATTTTAACATTAACCAGCTTGATTCAATCCCTCTTCCCACAGTGATATCATGTAATTAAAAGTGTATTAGAAATATGGAGACTGTCCTTTTGTGCAGAATATTTGTTCTGCTAGTAACTTTCATCTGCCTCAGTGATGTCTTTTTTTCTTTCTATCATCCTTGTCTTTTTCAGGCTTCTTTTTTATTCTTCTTTTCCCCTCCCTATCTTCTTTCTCCCTTTATTCTTTTTCCAACTTCCTTTTCTTGGTTTTTCAATGAGCATCTCCAGTTTATCTTATAGCAAGCAAATAGATAGGGATGACCTGGATTTCAGAGATTACAGCTACCTGGACATATGGTGAGATTTTTACTGCAGATAATTACAATGTAGTATAGTTGCTCTGCCAGATAGCACTTGCTGTTGTACTGGAATGTCACACTGGTATTATTCTGTCGCAATTTCCACATGATTAGTGGTGACACTGTAGCATTTCAAATGCTTAGGGGCTATGAGGGTTTTTTTAAATTTATTTATTTATTTTTAGTGACTTTTTTACTCTCCATCTCAAAAGCTTCAGTAAGTATCTAGACTAAAGATAATGTTTTAGAATTTAGGAAATATACATAAAATTCTATAAGCATGCAAAAATGTAGCATTAGAAAAAAAGAGAGACCAGACTGGTTTCTCTAAGGAACTCATAAGTTAACAGAAGTACATTAAGAAAAATCATGAAGACATAGTTTGTGGGTGACGGACAAAAATGTGTTTTTATGGAACTTACGAAGGGTGTTTCAAGAATGGTGTGCAGTTTTGTGAGGAGTCTCCACACTTATCTCCACAATGGTTGCACCAGTCTACATTACTAGGACTGGAAATCCCACTCAAGCCAGTGGGAACTTTCCTGGAGGAACTGAAAACATCATGTCATAGTGATATATTTATACCTATGTTTATAGCTGCACAATTTGTGACAGCAAAATCTTGGAAACAACCAAGATGTTCATCATATGAGGAATGGTTGAAAAATATGTGGCATTTCTATATAATGAGTATTACTCAGCTATAAAGAATGATAAACTTGAAACATTTATATTTAAGTAGATGCCACTTGAACATATACTCATAAGTGAAATAAGCCAGAAACACATGTGCAAATATCATATAGTCTCCCTAGCATAAGAAATCAAAACAAGAAATACAAATAGAAAGCAATAACAACTAAAAGGAATTGAGACAGATAGGGTAAACTGAACTGTATATGTCACAGGGTAATCACTAGCTTCTCTTCTGGATGGTTAACAACCTAAGTTTGCAGAGCAAAAATTGGAGAAATGGAGGGCTGCAAAGTCAGCCAACATTTTGACCCTATCTTTTCAAGGTCAGTGACTCAGGACATAGGAGAACCTGTACTGCAACATCATGGAACTCAGTTGTACCCCAAATTTTCTGATGAAGGAGATTATGCAGCCACAGAGGAATGTGATCGATGCTCTATAGTGTGCCTAAGGAGAGTCACATGGAGAGAAAAATTTCTCCTAGGTTTTCACAGGGAGCAAATTGGTCAAGCAATGACCGTGACTCACCCATATCACTGACACTGACAAGGGATCTACAAAGTGAGGTACAAGGTTACAAGATAAAGCCTGAGTGGACTTGACTGAAGTCAGATACATAACTTACATTTTTTGGTATACAAGTCTTAAACAGCCAGCAGAAAAGTATAAAACAAGGTATATAAAATAAAGCTATAATAATATGCTGAGTTGTATATGGCTCTAGTTAACAACTTCTTCGGATAACCTACTACTATTGTGGACTGCTGGACAGTGTTGGATTGTTTTGCTAAATTCAAGCATCTATAAAATAATTGAATGACAATAGAATACCCGTCTCTGACAATACTAAACGAAAAATAAGGGAATACAAGGGAAGGACCATTCTGTGTTTGTATAAACAGTACAGTTAGGATAAATGTTCAGTACTTTTGCATAATTCTATGAGAAGAAAGATTTGCACTAATAGTGTTTGGACAAGATATCTTGTCTGCTTCTTATACTATGGATAACCACTAGGAAGATTACAATGTAAAAAGTATTAATTATGGAAACTGTACTATAATTCAGCTTAAAGAAAAGATAGGTAAAGAGCTATATTCTCTGAAATCATTGATTAGAAGCATCTGCTCTAATAGAGTTTGTAAATAGCATATCATGTATGTAGCTTGTACAATGAATAATCACTACAAATCAATATGCAATGTATTAATTATTGATTCTGCCCTACTAATTTGATTTGAAACGGTCTCATTGCTATTTGTTCTTCAATAAAATTATGGAAAATAAAAAAAGAATGTTGTGCAGCCAACACTAAAGCCCCACTGAGTGATCAAGTCAGAAAGATAATGAATTGTTTTTTTACATTTACTTGTTTATCAGCTTGATAAGAATCATTTCAAAGAATATATAGACTCAATCCTGGGTTAGGTGGCTTAAGAGCTGAAACAGCAGAGGTAGAGAAAAGGAGTTTCAGTGGAATTTTGGTGAAAGTGCAGGCTGGACTTGCTAATACTGATGAAAAGAAGCCAATTGCTACCACTGATAAAACTATCCACCAGTAAATCTTCATAACTAGATGGAGGCTATACTTCTCAAGCTTGTTCGGAATGCTCCTAATGGTAAAAGCAAGTGAATACACCCTCCCAAAAGAACACGGGATGATGGCTAAAGCTATTACCACACCAATTCTAGGTATTATAAGAATTCTTCTTATCTGTTGTGAACATAAGCATCATGACAAACCATGGAGCCAATCATCCAATCAGCAGTTGCAGAACTGTGTGTGATGCAAACCATCTGGCAATTCAGAATAGCCCATTTATGAATGCATATCAAAGATTTACCAACCCTCTGGGCAGAGAGGAAATAGACCAATAAATCTGCTTGCATTTTTATGACCAGCCATGATTCTAGCTAATGACTCAGTAATGAGAGAACAAAGGTTGAATTATTAGATCTAGGAAAAATTTTAGTAATGTTGAGAAAGGCTGTTGGTAGCAAAATCGAATCATGTTACATGCTGATTTGTAATCCACCAAACATGATTATCAGGTATTCACAGCTGTGAGAAAAGATATGTTGTCATTGTACAAAGCCAATGTCACAGCTGAAAGGACCATCAAAATCAATTGGCAAGGCAGAGACATATTCTAGGCTACTTAAGTTAAAAGGATTCTCAACTACACATAGCTTTTTCTCAGATTTAATTATCTAACTTGTTTTTATAATTTGTTGTAGTTTGTTATACCAACATTTGTGAGCTGTTTGATAGCATGGAACAAAATGAATCCTGCCCACATTGACCATAGCACCTGAAGTCTTCTCAACCTTTATTTTAAGATCATCATATGGAAGGTTATCATTTGCCCCTTGAAAAAGCCATGTTTTAAAAGTCACCTATAGCAAAGGGAATTACTTCATAGAGACTGTTGTTATTGATTTTTCCAATAGCTATTAGTTTCAAGGAGAACAGAGGCAAGGTTAATCAATCTGTTAACAATAAAATATATAGAAAATACATTGAATATATTAATAAGATATTTCATGCTATTGACCCTGTAGTGAACATTTTCTAAGCAGTATGTACCATATTCAAACTAGAAAGCGTTTTTGTTTTCACATTAACCTCAAATTGCCCTGGGAGTTGTTTCTTTGTCATTAGGATTTCCCTTCCAGGGAAAAAAAAGAGAAACAATTTTATGTGCAGTTTAATATTCTAAGAGTTTATAAAAAACAAAATTGTGAATGGCTTTCAGGAAAATGAAGATATAAAATTGATACATTAATATCTCTTTTTGGAACAGGGAAAAGCAGAAAGAAGGAGAAATGCCAGGATGCTGACCTGTACCCTCTCCTAGAAACGCAACTGTGCCCATGTGACACATTTGTATCTCAGCCTTACGGAAACTGGTCAGATTGCATTCTTTCAGAAGGCAGAAGAGAGCTTCAGCGGGGACTGCGGGTACTAGGAGACAGCAAAGAATGTGGTAAAGGGGTACGCTTTCGAGCGATTGCCTGCTCTGATAAAAATGGAAGACCTGTGGACCCCTCCTACTGCAGCAGCTCTGGTAAGGAGATGGGGGAGGAATAAGGATTGAGAACATTGTCATGGCTCAGGAGGTTTGTCCAAGCTCTAGAATCATAGCCCTGATCATTAATAATTTCCTTTGTCAATAATACATGGCCACTGATAAAATGTAAGAAATGTACACATCTGCATCACACTGACCATCTGGGCTGTGATGTTGGACTTCTGAGGCCTTCATTCAATACTTCATCTTTCTATATTGACTACTGTGTTACTGGTAGTGATCATAACTGTTCTATTTTAGCAAGAAAGCCAAAGCACAGGATAAATGCATTTATTTTATGGTTCTTTTTGGTGTTTTGACTCTGCTCATAGATGACATTCGACCTTAAGTGTCTTCTGATGTGGTTAACAAAATATCAATGGGAAAATTGATTTTGAACATGTTACATACAATGCTTGAGTACACCCAAGTGAGTAGGATAAAATGATAAGAAATGAAACAAGGCAGTACGGGAACATTCTGTGAGATGCTTGTCAAATAGCAGACTGCCCTGTTTTGAGAATTTGTCGAAAGAACATCAAAGATGTGGTAGAATGGATAAAGGAATGAAGGTTACGTCCACCTAGGGTAAAAGTTGTTCAGTGACATTGAGATTAAGCATTACTATGAAGCTTATCAATTTCCTTTTCTGTGTTTCATATGAATTTTTTTTTTTATTTTTAAGATCTGATATGGTAGGAGTTTTACAGAGATATAGGGAAAGAGATTTTCTGTTTGAAAACTTTCATAAACAAATGGGTAGATTTGGACTTTATAGTATCCAAGATCTCAGTTTTAGAAAGAATATTAGTGTCAGAAAATGAATTCAATTGGATTGTACAATTCTTGTAAGTAATGGTTCTTCTTTATGAGCAATGGACAAGTTCATTTTTATTTAATATATGCTCATATTACTTTATGAATTCATTTAAAGTTGAGTGATTCTCTACTGTCATAACTGCTCCAATGTGTTCCTCAGTTACTGTTCAGAGTTGTTTTAAATGACTTGACTTTTAAAAACGTTAAACATTTCACAAACAAGCAATGGATCCATTTTAAGGAAGCTGAAGCTTAGTGGCCCTAATGTGCATTGCAAATATATTGCCTTTGCAGGTATATTGTTTTAGGTTTTGAAACCAGTATATGTAACATCAGCTCTGTACCTGTTTTGTGATTCAGGTCTACAGTGATAGAATTGTAGAAAATTCAGGGACATGTGGACATTGTTGTAAAAGATGCTTTAAAAGAATTTTAAACATTGTTTAGCTCTGAAGATACTGCCTAGAAAATCTTTAGATAGAATTTAGGAAATTCCAACCATTAGGGCCGGCTAAATAGCTCAGCTGATTAAAGTGCCTGCAAGCAGTCCTAGGGGCCTGGGTTTGATCCCCAGGCCTGCCGTACTGGCCTCACTCCCAGGTCATGCTGAGACAGCCATTAAGACTGGGTGTGGTGACCCATACCTGTAATCCCAGCTTTTGGGAGGCTGTCAACAGGCAGATCACTAAGAGTACAATCTAGTCGTGAGACCCTGAATACCCTGTAGACACTCCCCCAAAAAATAAAAAAAATGAAATAAAAGTAAGTCCTCACACAAATCTGAGATGTGATGAGTAAGAAGGTGGTAGTTATATGAAAGGTATAGTAAAATGTCACTCAGGTCAGTAGGTATCCTTGGTGTGACAGTCAGGATGCTTATTCTGGCAGAGAGAAGGAGAGTGAAGAGATGCGGGCTTTGCAGCACAATGTGAGGAGTGAAGGCTTGAGCAGGGTTCTTTTTGAGACCATCCAAGCACATGATTCTAACCCAAGTGTAAGTGTCAGCTGGGGATGAAGTGAGTGGTGTGGCTGAATTTATGTGTTTGGAAGATCACTTTGGACCACTATTTACAGAAAATTTTAAAAGAGCAAAGACACTACTGGGGGACTATTAGTGTATGTAATCAAGGTAAAATGTAAGAGCTGATCAGACAAAGTGTGGTGGCAATAACAGAGGCATTTTTAAGGTATACTTTGGAGATACAATTAAAAAAAATTATCCCACATATAAGTAATACTTTATGTGTTATCTGGCATTCACTTCTAGTTTTTCATGGATGTGTGTATGCATATAAATGTGTTCTAATTTGGAAAAAAATATTTCAGGTGAGAAATACTATCCTCAAGAAAGAAGAGATATTTAAAACATAGATAATTTTCAGTACATTAGCCAAGGTTCTCAGGGTATCTAAACGATTTTCAATAAATAAGATACTTTGATCAAAATTAACTACAGTTTCATAACTTTCACGTGACTTATACTGACACCTTAATGGTATACTTTTCAAAATTGATTTTCTAAAATAGTGAGAGAAAATGTACTGTTGTGTCACCTTTAACAACAGGATGTGTAGCTATCAGGAAAAAGGAAACTCTGAATTGTCACTAATAAACACATGGTATTGCTTTCACATCATTTTTTAATTCACTATTAAGAATTTAAGTTTGTTATGGATGAACTGAGACATAGAATAGTGACTCTGCTCTGGCTTTTCAAAAAGAATGGTTCACATATTCCTCTTTTAAATCCTTACATGGACTTGGCCATCCATTTATATTTGGAAGACACAGAACAGATTTCCCAAGATATCAGGGAGTCTTTCTCGCACAGAGAACAGTCACCATAATGCATCTGCCTGCTGATTCACATAGCGCTGGGAATACAATTTAATAAACACCGCATTATCAATTTAGTGGATTTCATGGATGATTCAAACTTCTGATAGAGCCAAGTTTTTTTGGCTTTGGGAAAACGATTGTGAGAACACATGTTAAAATTGCTCTATATTATTTGAAAGAATGAAGATGTTGTGTGCCTTCAGCTAGTATTCTTTCTCAGTAATGCCAACATTGCCTGGTGGCAAAGTACACCGTGTGTTGCCCACCTCTGTGTTGATTGTGTACTGTGTAATTTGGTCAGCAGAATAGTATCTACATTATCATTAAGGTACATAGATGAGTTACTCCCAGGGATGCTTCCTACCCAAGGGTTCTGCTAAAGAACGAGATGTACAACATCCCAATTTGTTACCACACTATGTTCTCTTCTCTTCTTGGCCCTGTCTTTAGACTGGCTAAGTCACAGTTCTGTTCAGTATCCCTTCATATCAGTTCTTTTTGACTTTGCTAATAAAATGATACAGTTCATCATTTCTTTGCCAGTCTTCATTCCTCTGGATAGGAAAATTCTGAGAGAGCTTCAAAGATTGTTCTTTTTCTTTCATTTTTCAACTGATAGATTAACAGCATCTAAAAGACTACATGAAAGTTCATAGAGTCAAGACATGTTTTTGAAAGTATGATTGAATCTTCATTCTTAGTAATTTACCTCTGAAGTATCTCAAACTTTTCTGTCACTTCTATTGACTTGTAGTCCATATTCAACTATTGTGCTTTAAAATACCTTTCTAATATCTATCATGCCAAGATTAAACAGTTATGATATGAAAATTCAAATATAACTGTGCCACTGACCTGCTTGCATTATCTATGTCTCTCCTTATTAGAACATTCAAGAATATGCTTGAGTATGCAGCCTACATGACATCTTTCTTTCATACTTCCTGTTATTCTTATGTTTGTTTGTGGAACCAGGGATTGAACTCAGGCCCTTGCACTTGCCAGGGAAATGCTTATTCTACTGAGCCATCTCCCTGGCCTCTTATTTCGGGTTTTAGGGAAGAAAAAATTCTGCATTTGTTGTGCTTCTCTCTACTTGTATGTTTCACTTTATTTAATTTATGTTTTTATGTATGTGGTACAGAATCACATGATGCAGCTCAGACTTGTAGTGATCCTTCTGTTTTTAGCCCCCACCCCCTTGTGCTTGGATTACAGGCATGTGCTACCATGCCTGAACTTGGGCTCTGGTTCAGAGCGCTAGGGCCAGGGACAGCACAGCATGAGGTACTAGGCATAGAACCCTGGTCTCCTCACTTGCCAATGTAGGCACTTAGTCTGCTGAGCTATCTCACCAGCTCTTATTTTACCATTTACTTATTTACTTATTTTATTTTATTTTTTTTTGTCTTTTTGAGACAGGGTCTCACTATGCAGTTCAGGCTGGCCTTAAGCTCACTTTGTAGCTCAGGCTGGTCTCGAACTCACAACAATCCTCCTGCCTCAGCCTCCCAAGTGCTGGGATTACAGGCATGCGCCACCACGCCCGGCTCCCTTTACCTTATTTTTTAAAAAAGAATTTTTTTCTTTTTGAGACAGATGTCATTGTGTAGTCCAGATTTGTCTTGTTATTGCTACTCACTATGTAGCCCGAGTTGACATCAAATTAGCAGAAAGCTTCCTGCCATAGCCTCTTAAGTGCTGGGATTACAGACCTATGGCACCATAAACCTGCTACACATGGCTTTTTATTTCTTTTGCAAAAGTAAGAATTTAAAGATATTCATGGAAAAAAATCATTTTTATTTCCCCATCTACAAACCCAATGTAGGGTTTGACCTCTGTAAACTGTGAATGTAGATTGGTAAATCAATGACAAGACTACTTCAGGCATGGCAAGTCAACACATGTTTGTGTAACAGTCTAGGTTTGAGCATGTGCATGTGTCTTAACAACCCTTCTTTTCTTTTGTAAAGCTGTGTATGAGGAAAGCAGATCTATAACGAATCAGTCAAGCAATATATAGTCAGACAAATGCCACAGAAGCTGGATTTCTTTTGGGCTTCACAGACATTTTAGGATGAGATGAAAAGAGATTGAACTGCTACAAGTGGATAAGCAAATATTTTTGAAAGAATACAGAAAAAAAACCGGTATTCCAAATTGCCCAGCTGTCACTAGGTTATAAACAAGTTTAATTTATTAGAAAATAAATTACTGGTTTAATTTATTAGAAAATAAAGTGAAAAAAATAATGTTTTATGTCGGATTCCTGATAAATTATGATTGCTTTTGAGAGGTAATTATTTCCATGAGGATTTCACCCAGAAATAACTTAGTACTTTGATTTATTTCTATTATCAATTAATTAATTTGCTATCATATATAAGGAAGCGTAGGCTCCAGACAAAGCCAAGTCACCTGTATCACCATCATCCAGAAGCTCTTTGAGGGGCTGGGTCTGTGTCTCTGTGGTAAGCCCCTTGCTTGTGCAAGCGTGGCTTGTGCAAGGCCTTGGGTTCAATCCTCAGCACTGCACCCCCCTCCAAAAAAAGCAACTTAGTTGGAAAGAATGTTTCTGTGATTTAATAATAATGACACATATTAGAGCCCTTAGGAATTTTATATCTTCATTGAATTTTATATGATTAAACTATTTCAGTTATAAATAAATTTGAACAAATTTATTTTGTCTGAACGAAAAGAACATGTTAGGGGACTGCAAATTATAAGTTTACTAACCAAGACAATTAAGAGAGCATCTTATACAGTGCCCTGGAAAGACTGGTGAGAAAGGAAAATGAGAGAAACTTTTGCAGTTAACGTAAGGTCTCTCCAGAGACTACTCCATAGTAGTGACTGAGCAATCATGAAACACGCTCCTGTGGAGAGAGCTACAAGTGTTAAGTCATCTACAATGTCAGTCTAGTGACCTGTTTCTTAAATTCTGCTCTGAAAAGCTTTTCAAATTATACCACTTAACAAAGAATATTTATGCTTGGGTGGGAAAAGTCTCAATTTGACAAAAATATCAATTATTTCTGTGTTTTTTTGTGTTTAGATTTTTGTCTTTTGAACTTTTTTCATTTAGAATCAGTTTTATTAAAATGTATATAATAGTGATATTTTAGAGGATTTTTTGCTTTACTTTTCCCCATCTTCCTTGCCCTGCCTCATTTCAAGATGCTTTTATCACCAGACCAATGTCTCAGTTGTTTGCTATTTTGTTACCAGCTATTAGGGTGCTGGATGTTAGGAGGTACTTTAGTCTCCTGAGATAGTTTCTAGGTTCTTTCTGTCCTGAACAAAGAATAGGTCAAAGCAAACACAAACAGTAATGTTTTATTAAGTGTTTTATTAAATGTTCTTTACTAAAGAAACAAGTCTCTGCACAGTGAGTTTGCTCCAACAAAAATGAAAAGCAGAATGCGCTACAGTATGGGGATGGGTCGTCCCTCAATGGCCTGTTCCGTATCCACCTCTTCTCAGCCCAGAGCAGGCCTATGCCTGCCTTTGGAAACCCTT
>PVKA01053932.1:0-10996 GCA_004027165.1 Ctenomys sociabilis | reverse complement strand
AAGGCAGAGTACATAGATGTTTTTGAGGAGTTGCTTAGCAACTGTGATGTCACTCAACACACAGAGCACTAGCTAATGGTTATATTTTACTTTATTTTAAACCTGTGTGGCAAAAATAGTTTGGTATTTTACAAAAAAAAAAAACATGTGCAAAATATCACAGAGAAATTTCCTAAGAAAATCTTTTAGATTGTGACTGGAACTCTTAAGAGATTACTTAAAACAAAGGAAAAACAAAATGCTTCTGCCCAGGGAACTAGGCCAAAAAGATTGTGGTGCATATTTGTGAGTAATAGGTGAACAGGCTGGGACAGTATCTCAGAGACTTACTATGAAAATACGGAAACTAAATTTGACCAAAAATAAAAGAAAAAAAAAAAACCTTATATGCCATGAATGTAAGCAGTACATGTTGATGGAACACTCAATTTTCATGTGTGAAGACCACCTTGTGTGTGATAGTTGAAGGAAAATAATTTCTGTAGTAGACTTTTGTTTGTATTTACACTGTAGTTCAAATAAATTTTTATTTATGATGATGTCTTCTAGGCTTTGTAACCAAGTAAATTGAAAACATATTTAATATTTTATTTTATTGATAACTTATTTTTTTTGCTAAGTGCATCTTGTGGAATATAGTAGGAAGCTGTTAATAGAACATAAAGATGAGAAATCTGACAATAGAGGATTTAATGCTTATTTATCCTAGACTCCCTCAACTTTCCATCCAAGTACTAACCAGGCCCGAACCTGCTTGGCGTCTGAGATCAGATGAGATCCGATGCATTCAGGGTGGTATGGCCATAGACACTCCCTCATCTTTGTAGACTTTCAGAATCTAAAGCCATAGACTGTGAACTTCATCTTTTGGATGGATTTAATTACTGGTTACCAGCTACAGAGCAGGATCAGAAAAGTGAGAACACCTCATCATCTGCAGTACAGCTAAGACAAGAAAACAAGAGTTTAAAATCAACTCGACTGATTCTTTTTCTTATCTTTTGAGCTGAATAATTATGTGAGTATTGGCTTCTTGGACACATCTTTTATGAATTAAATGCAGCAAATACCCAATGTATGAACAAGTTCCACTGCAAGAGAACATTCATAAATTGGATCCATTTATAAGTTTAACGAAGTGTATCTTATATAATTTTGACACAAACATACAATGCACAGCATAAAAGTCTTACAAAAGCTGTAAATAAATTATTTTTCATTTTAGAATTACTTTAAAATGATAAGATAGATATATCATCTAAACTAGAAATGTTCCTAACTAGAAGGTGACTCCTCTGTAAAAATGTGCAATTTGAATATTTCTAAATCAGGAATTTACTATTTTAAGAGTCAATCTGAAATGGTTCAAGGAAACTTATACATTTCATATGCCACTATAAATAATTATTTTCTCTTAACAATATGCAGGAATTTATCCTCGTGAGCTCACCAAAAAATAATTGATTTCTTAGTGTCCTTCCTGTGGGCCTAGAGTTATTACCAAGTCAATGTTGAAAGTGAACCTTCAAGTCACTTCACTAGGGAGTATGTGATTTGACCAAGGACAGAGGCTTTGAAAGAGACCAGACCAACCCACAATATCTGAACCTTTGAATTTCTAGTCTCTGCAATAGAAGAAAAGGAGTCTCTTTTATTCAAGATTCCTAGTCTATGACACATGTTCATGGCAGCTTGAGCTCAGTGGTAAAGATGGCAAGAGGTTCCATATGTTGCTGATCCAAAAATGCTTTCCTGGGCATGAGTGTAAACAGACATGTTTGAAGGAGATCATTCACTTAAAAATGACAACAGCAAAAAAGAACTTTAACTATACTCACTTTGATAAATTTCAGTTATATTTTTTAAATATACATAAAAACATAAAATTCACTACACTGATGTTGTATCATGTGATATTCTTTTTTTCTTAAAGTTTTTTTTTTAATCTTCGATTTGGTACAGGGTTTCACTAAGTAGCTCAGATTAATGGTGATCCTCTGTTTTCAGCCTCCTCAGTGCTGGAATTACAGGAGTGTGTCACCATACCCAGAACTGGTGGCCAGCTCAGCGCACCCTGGGGCAGGGTCGGCCCAGTATGTGGTGCCAGGGATTGAACCCTGGTCTGTGAACTTGCCTAAACAGGTGCTTAGTCAGTGAGCTATCTTGTCAGCTCTGTATTATGTGATGTTCTGATACACAGTTACATTGTGTAATTTTTCATTTTTATTTTTTTATTGTTTGTTTCCAGGAATCAAACTCAGGATCTTGTGCTTGCCAGGCAGGCACTGTGCTGCTGAGGTATATTCCCAGCCTTTGTAGTATAATGTTTAAATGAGTTTACGCATACCTGCATCCTGAGAAATTATTTATTGAGGGTAAAATTTTATAATACACATTACTATAATTTTATGAAACATATAGTTTGCTTTTCAAAGATCAGAGAGAACTGGCCTTATTTCTACATGTCCTATTCTGTTGCAAATGAAGATTTTTTTATGTTAAGTGAAATAAATCAGGTCGTGAACAATGAATATTATATGGCTTCACTCATGTGTGGTCATACAATAGCTGTTCTCAGAGCAGCTCATGTTGGGAGCTGTGGGAGCTGGAAAATGTCAAAGGTTCATAAGTGAGACTAGGCCTCAGTGCCTAAAGCTAGAAAGCTACCTCAGTCCTGGGATAAACACCCAGTCTGGTTAAAGTGGGCTATTAGTCACTAGGCAACCTTGTGTCATGTTTTCCTAACTTTGCAAATGCATAAATAAACATCCATTTTGTTTCCTCAGTCAGGCAGAGCAGTGACTACCTAGCCCAGCTTTTGTCTTCTTGTCTATCTTTTTCTCATTCCTGCCATCATTTCTCCCCAGGTAGAATCAATTGCACTGACACTAATGGATCCCTACAATGGTGTCTAGCAGAGACTAGGAAGAAGGAAAAGGGAAGATGAGGTGGGGAAACAGTGATCTTTATGTTCTGTTTACAGTTAAAGGAAAGCAAGAGTTTCAGAAAATGGATAAAAATAAGATACTATGTATATAAGAAAATTATAAGAATTTTATTATAAAATTTTACCCTAAATTAATAATTTTCCAGGACACAGGTGTGTACAAACTCATTTAAATATTATGCAGTGAAGGCTGGGAATAAAGCTCAGCAGTACAGTGCCTACCTGGTAAGCACAAGGTCATGAATTTGATTCCTGGAAACAACAAAAAATAAAAATGAAAAATTACACATATAACCATGTATCAGAATACAGGGCTGGCAAGATATAGCTCAGTGGACGAAGCACCTGCTTAAGCAAGCTCACAGACTAGGGTTCAGTCTCTGGCACCACATGCTGGGCTGGCCCCATCCCAGGGCATGCTGAGTTGGCCACTGATTCTGGGCATGGTGGTGCAGTCCTGTAATCCAAGCGCTGGGGAAGCTGAAAATAGGAGATCACCATGAGTCTGAACTGCTTAGTGAGACTGTACGAAGTCAACATATGAAAAGAAAAAGGTTAATGGGTTCAGACTTAGCAAT
The DNA here is from genome assembly GCA_004027165.1 of Ctenomys sociabilis. Lineage (NCBI taxonomy): Eukaryota > Metazoa > Chordata > Mammalia > Rodentia > Ctenomyidae > Ctenomys > Ctenomys sociabilis. The sequence goes on along the minus strand of PVKA01053932.1, from coordinate 7,471 downwards.
TCAAGAATCTGATTTGTAAAACCAAATCTAGTCTTCAAGAAACAGGACACTCAGAAATTCCCCTGCCGGCCTAAAATTTCCTGTTTGTCAAGCAGGTTATAGTTTCTTTGGCCAAGTGATCTGTTACAGCTTAGATCAACTATACAAAAGATCAGAGAATGTCCATATCTCTCTGACTGGGATTTTCCCAAAGACTGCTAGTTAATTTTTTTTTTTTTTGCAGTACTGGGGATTGAACTTAGGCCCTTGCGCTTGCCAGGGAAGTGTCCACTCCATTCAGCTGTCTCCTCGGCCCCTGTTTCACCATTTTGGGAGTTTATGTCTGACTTCTTTTCAGTACAGAACAGTGATGGTAAAGTTGCAGTGACAAGAAGTTTCTTTCTTCTTCTGAGTGGGGGTTTCAAATATTAACCAAATAAGGCTCAGCCACTGTTGTATCAGTTCAGACAGGAGCCAGGTGTTACCTGTTTGTTTCTGGATTCAGCTGGTACACAGAAGAGCCAAAAAATTGATTAGCTCTGTAGGGAATTCAGGAACTATCCACATATCCACTAGTATGTCTGAACTGAAACAAAGCCATATCTCTGGCTTTCATTCTCCTTTTTCACATAACTCTAGCAAATTTGAATGAGAAAGACCAGTAGCCATTCAAGTTTCAGCAGAGCAGAACTGTCTGTGTCCTCCTTAAGACGGCAAGATGAACACAGGAGAGAAACACAGTCAATACATCAGATCCTAGTCCATGTCATGACACTGACTTAGATTTTCAAGGCAACACTACACAACAGGACTCCATGCACAATTCCTGCTAGCTGGCATCTGTATTTTGAATATGACCCCAAATTGTAAGTTTGGATGCCTTGTTCTCAATGAGGTAACATTGAGACATTGGACATCTGGAGGAAGACTGGGTCCTGATGATTCTCTCCTCATGCATGCATTAATTAGTTACCAGGAAAATGTTTTGCTATAAAAGCAAGCTCTCTCTGGTGACTTGCTCTGTGTCTCCATACATTGTCCTGTTATAGATTTCAATATAGGAGGAAGACCCTCATCAGATGATGAAGCAGTGCTGTTGGAGTTTCCAACCTCCACAACAATGAGCTAAATTAGACTCTATTCCATATAAGCACTATAGGATCAATTATTGCATAGAGTTATACATTATAAATTATAATATAGGCTAAATGAAATTTGGAGAAATATATTCAGTGTTCTCTAGTGTTGAAGAAAGAAAGAATATGAAGCCAGGACTCCTAATTTAAAGCATATTACCTTAAGATAATGTTACTCCTGCATCAAATGTAACACCTAACTGCAGCATCTGAATTTAAAGTATTGAGTGCCATCAGGCTGGTGCAGTTTCATCAGGAAAGGGTATTTGGTAGCATGGGCATCCATGACCTTTCTTTCCTCTTCTCCCCTCTAAAAGTATGTGAACATATAAGCAGAGAGACACCAAAGAGATTTCTGTCCCTCTCTTCCCCTCTGTCTTCTCCTCTTTCGCTCTGTATAGAGAGATGTCCTGGAAGCCTCTTTTGAAATTCAAGATAAGCGGCTCAGATGTAACCTACCATGGCAGCACATGGATCTTGCACTTCTGCCCTCAACTCTGTGAGAAATGTGTTTCTGTTTCTAATTTAGCTCCTCAGTTTGGGTATTTTCCAATAAGTGTCTGAACAGATCAATACAATAGGAAATTAAAAAAAAAACTCAATATAATAACTGTGTTAGTACTTTCATTAATGTTTAACCTGGATAGTGAAAAGATCATTTGTTGTGGCTTTGTTATGATTTCAGTGTGGAGCACCCAAGAGTTTATGTGTTGAAATGTAGTCTCTAGAGGTATTAAGAAGTTGGAAATTTGATTTGACTATGTTGTTCAAAGGCCTGTGGGAAGTAATTAGGATAAGATAAAATCATTAGGGTGGAGCCACCCATGACAGAATCCTGACAACCTCTTAAGAAGAGGGAGGAAGAGCAAATGACACATGTGCAGGAGCATATGTTTTATTTCTTAAACATATTTTATTTTTTAAAGAATACAAAATAGCAATAAGAAAAAACAGTAATAGAAAATTTCACTATGCAAAGTAATAGGAATTCAACGATGGCTGCTGTATTGCATGATGTTATCTTCATATTAGTTGTTTAGGTTACTAGATATAACCATGCAAAATTGGTTTAAAACAGGGGTGAAAAATAGCTCAGCAGATTAAAGCACCTGCAAGAATGTGCAGGGGTAGGGGGTTCTATCACTGGGCCTACCACTCTGGCCTCTCACCCAGGCACGTTGAGAAGGCAATTGAAACAGGGCATGGTAGTGCCTGCCTGTAATCCCAGCTCATGGGAGGCTTTAAAACAGGTGGATCACTATGAGTCTGATCTAGTAGTGAGACCCTGAACACCATGTAGACCCTTCCCTAAGAATAAAAAAAAAAACAAAGAAATTAGTTTAAAACAAAATAAAAACCACCAAAAAAGTTATAAGAAATTAAATAGAAAAAAAAGAAATTAAATAGAAATAAAATAAGAATAATAAGAAAAAAATTAAGCATTAACTGTTCCTTTCAAAAGTCCAGGAAAATTCAGCAATAAAATTATCCAAATTGTGTGATATATATTTCCTCTTCTTTATTTTATCCTTTTCCTCATTCCTGTTCCAGGTACACTTTTGATATTTATCTCTCAAAAAAAAAAGTCCTTTATTTATATTCCCCTCCTCCTCCTCTTTTTTTTGGTCAGAGATGGCTGCTCCACTGCTATAAGAGAAGCTGTATTTGGAGAAGTCTCTAGAAGACCTTTTTATACTTGATACTAGATGAAAGATTGTAGGTACTTGAATTCAGCAGAATTTAACACTTGTCATAAGCTAATTGGTATCACCTTAGGACTCTGCCAATAAGAAAGTCATCAGAAGCTGTTTAATCGTGGCTCCTGAAGCAGCAAGCTAGGTGTTTCTCTTTATGAAGATACTCAGCTGAAAACCTTTAATTATGCTAACATGAAATGAGCTCCTGAATAGTGCTTATCTTCTCCATTATATTTTATGATTTTAAAAATTGGTCAAAACTTGTATTTCTGACCAATACTGCATTGATCACTCTATTTTTAGTTTTTTACATTGAGTAGTAGGACAATTCAGAACAGGAAAATTCATCATTTTTGATTGACCCAACTCAAATTTAGTCTTAGTCTTAGCTTCACACCTAACTTTATTAGTAAGAAACTTTCTACTTAACTCCTAGTTAAAAGAGTTTCTGTCCATCATAAAGAGAGGTAAGCACAACATGGATCTCAACAGAAATATATTCAAATTATAGTGTTTTCCTAACTTTGAACTATTTTATTTCTTTTTTGAATTAATTTTATTGAGAAATAAATAGCAATGAGACAGTTTCAAAATGGATTAGTAGACAGTTTCAGTAATTAATATATTGTGTATTGTTGTCTTCATAGTTGTTATTCGTAGTACAAGATACAGCCATGATATTCTGCCCAAACATTCATAGTACAAATCTTTCTTCTCATTGAAGTAAGAGAAAGAAGCTGTATTTCTTTTTTTCCATCTTTTTGATGAGGTTGGCTAGAGGTTTATCAACTCTATTTAGTCTTTCAAAGAACCAACTTTTTGATTTGTGAATTCTTTGAATTGTTTTCTTTATCTCAATTTAATTAATTTCTTCTCTAATCTTTATGATTTCTTCCTGTCTTTGTGCTTTGGGTTTCATCTGCTCTTCTTTTTCTAGATGTTGGAGGTGCAACATTAGGGTGTTTATTTGTTCCCATTCTGTTTTCCTAATGTGTGAGTTCATAGCTATGATTTTCCCTCCAAGAGCTGCTTTCATTGCGTTCCATAAATTCCAGTAAGTTGTGTTGAATTTTCATTGAATTGTAGATATTGTTGAATTTCTTCTTTAATTTGTTCTGTAACCCATTGGTTCTGAGTAGGGTGTTGTTTAGTTTCCATGAATTCAGCGGGTTTTTCTGGTTTCTTTTGTCATTTATTTCCAGTTTCAATGCACTGTGATCAGATAATATGCATGGGATAATATCTGTTTTCTTGCATATACTTAAGCATGACCTCTAGACTAGTATGTGGTCTATTTTTAGAAAATGACCCATGTGCAGCTGAAAAATATGTGTATTCAGCTGTGGTTGGGTGGAACACTCTGTGTATGTCCACCAGGTCCATTTGTTCCAAGCTCTGGTTCAATTCTGCTACTTCGTTGATAATTTTTTGTTTGATTGTCCTATCTTTTTGAGATAAGGGGTGTTAAAGTCTCCTGTGAAGATTGTGGTCATAGATATTAGGTTCTGCATGTCCATTAAGATTTGTCTAAAATAGTTGGATGCTCCTGTGTTTGGTGCATAGATATTTATGAATGTTACCTCTTCCTCTTGAATTTTTCTCCTAACCAATATATAGTGGCCTTCTTTGTGTTGTTTGATGCTTCTTGGTTTAAAGTTGAGACTGTCTGAGAACAGAATTGCTACTCCTGCTTTTTTCTGTGGTGCTGGGACATGTAGTATTGTTTTCCATCCTTTGGCGTTGAGCTATCAATGTTTTTATCCTTTTCTTTACATCCAGATACCCCTTTTGTTTAGTTTTGCCAGAGATGGATCCAAATTCACTTTTAACCCTTTTGTAGAACCTTTCTTTAAAAGTGTTTTGTTCTTTTAAATTTTCAAGACAGACCATTTTGCTGGACTGATTTTATAAACAGGAGAATGCAGTCCACCCCCTTATACTCTCTATGCATTAATCCTTAAAATGTTATGTCGCATAAAGGGCACTACAGATTAGCATTTTCTGAGAGAGTGAATGGGTAAAGAACATGAATACTGAGTTCTGTATATTCAAATATTTGTAATTGTGTTTCCAGAAGGAATTTGTTCAGTCTACTATATTCTGAGAATCTTTCAGGTCAGAATAGTCTCAACAACTAATTTTAAGTTAATAATATTCAATATAACAATCATTGTTGAATTCCTATAGTTTTGTTTAGTGAATTCTGTACCATTTCTAATGTTGTTTTTTCTTACTATTTTTTATTCTCTTTAAAAACTTTTACAAAGCAAGACAATGTCCATATGGCAAGCACAGTCACCCTAATGTGATCCTATATACTGCATTTTGTGCCAGACCCAGAAACCTGGGCATGCCTTGCTGGCTCCAGAACCTGGTGTGGTGGCACACATCTGTAATCCCAGTGCAGGGGAGGCTGAGACAGGAGCAAACATGGATTGATACCTCTGAAGCCATGAGCAAAATAAATGTATTATGTCAAAGTGATGAATATCTGACCAAGACACCCATAGTGTTTATAATGATGCCTCCACGCTCATATAACAATGACTGCATCATGGGTAACTTGACCAAGGTCCATGTTCCCAAGGTCTGAAATGAACCCTAAGAAATTATATGTTAATTTAATATGAACATATAAATGGCACTAGGAAGAAAGTTTTTCTGGCTGAGAAAAGCTTTGCTCAGAGTATTTGGTGTGTTATATCCACAACTGGCTTGAGTAAAGAAATATGTGACTGATTTTTCTCCCGTTAGGAGAAAAAAGCTTTTGGGGCATCAGCTTATCCGGTTCGTTGCATCAACACCAGGCACAGAAGAATACCTCATTCTGGCTGAGACTACATGATGGTGCTACAGGATACTATAGAGTGTATCAAAGTAAGAGAATCATAATACTCAATCACTTATGTGAGCTTCTGCCAGTATCTACCATGGAAAGAAAGAATGTGGGTAATGAAGTTTCAGGCAAGGGCAGAGTCTACGATCAGAGGAAATGAACATTTCTTACCCACTTTCAGGTACACAAAGGAGGAAAGCATGGAGTTTATAGACCATACCACACCATAACACAAAGTTAGAATAGCAGTCTGCAACATGCAGAGCACCAGAGCTCTATCCTGGGACTCTGACAAGACTTCTAAGCATGAAACACTACTTTGTTTTCAATATCACCAAAGTGTTTAGGAGTATTGGTGATGTAGCATCCTGAAATTTTGTGGAATTTATCAGTGAATCCATCAGATGCTGGACCACTTTTTCAGAAGTCAGATAAACTATGTTTTATAATAGTCCTAGTTCAGAGGGGGTAAATCACTGGAAACTCCTAAAAGCCCATGTCATGCCTATCCTTTAATGTAAAATGGAAAAATCAAATGAAATAGAAAAGCAGTTTGTTCAATATAGTCATATTGAGAGCTATCAGGTTATCCTAAGCCTCAACCTTTTCTTCATGGTTCTAACAAGAGCTCAGAATTGATCACGAAGTCCTGTCAGAGGTATGCATAGTCAGGTAGCCCTGATCAAACTGTGGACTAGTTGATCATTATCTTAGGAGTGGTCACTTAGTGCTTTGTCAGTGTTTAAAAAAATGCTGCAACTGGCTGGGGGCAGTTTCAACTTCTATCACAGGATCTATTGAAATCACATCTGCTGTTACTGGATCTAAGGTGACTAGAGCTGAGAAAAATTCAGAGGAAAAGGCAATTCAGAAAGGCAAGTTGGAGTTGGTTCCTTAGGGTTTAGGGCAAATGAAAAGATATTAAATACTACCTGGAGGGTCTGGAATACCATGCTATAAAAATTGGCAGTTGATAATCTGTTGACTATCAAGTCCAAGGAAACATTGCAAATCCTTCCTTAGGGATGGGGATGGGAAATCAAAAGCACTCAGATGTGACGTGTACATGTACCAAGTCACTACTATGAATAAGTCCATTACGTATCATAAACATAGTATATTAAAATAATTTTAGAAATCCTTTCTTTACTATTGAGTTCACGTCTCAACCTTGATATGGGAAGACTACCATTTTGGGATGAACCCTCTCATTAACATGTCTGCGTGAAGAGTCGAGCAGGAATCAGAGACCTTAAGGGTCAATTGAGACAGATGAAAAATGATGACAGCCGGATTCCAAGGATTTTCTCCTGCTTCTGAATGCCCAGGGGACATCTTGAGGCCTAAATGAGGAGTCAGCGTTCAGCCCAAGCAGCCTTTACCCTCCTGTGACTGATGTGCTCATGAGATTACAGGAGGAAATGAAACTCCACTGGGGAGGACACTAGAGCTCATGTCTTTTTTATTCTGGCAAGGAATGTGTTTACGTGTTTTCCACTGCCAGAGATCTGGTGCAGGGTTCAGTTTAAAGGTGATGCAATAATTGTGATATTCCATCACATTTAGAAAATGTGGAAGAGAAAATTGTAAGACAGGACAACATTCATTCAGTCTGTGTCATATGTATTTATGGTCATTTTCAAGCCATATTTACTGTGACAATTTTAAAAAGAGTGGAAAGATTTCAAAAATGCAGTTTTTACAGAACAGGAATAGGCTTGAAGTTGTGGTGTGGGGAAACACAGTTGCTTAAGAGATTTGCAAAGCTAAAACCTGGCCATGTGAACCGCACCCTGAATATAAATGCCAAGAGAATGGACTTT
>PVKA01053931.1:0-10999 GCA_004027165.1 Ctenomys sociabilis | reverse complement strand
CCTTTTCTGTCTCTGTCCCTCTCTGTCTGTCTGTCTGTCTGTCTGTCTGTCTGTCCCTCCCTCCCTCCCTCTATTGGAAAGGTGTTCACTTTGAGGAGCAGTTGGGGTTAATGGCTAGAACTAGCCTGTAATCTCTTCATTTGTGCATGTACTCTTACCCAAATGACCCAATTTTGAGCACAGGAAGGTAGTCTTAGCTTTCAGGCTGCCCAACTGTGTTTGCTGTTTTTGTCCCTCGGATGGAATTTGAACCCTCTTTATCCCAGTGGTGCTTCACAATGAGCAATCTGGTAACTTCTTTTGTCAAAGGGTTAAAATAAATCTGTCTCATCAGTAACTTTTTGTTTAAGGATAGCTTGAAACTGCTGATGGAGAGCTTTTTTTGCTCATATGCTCATTTTTTATTTTTACTGCAAGATGTACTGACTCCCCCCACAAAAGGAAAAAAAAAATCTTCATTCATCCGTCAAAAAGATGAAAAGATATTATAAACATACTTTGACTTTTCGGTTTCTTTGCCCTCCACTCCCTTTTAAAAATAGTCTCAGAGCATTAGGTATTTGCCATAGCAGCACTTCTGATGCCTAGGATTTTTTCTTTCCTGATGTATCAATGCTAACTCTCTTTCCTCCTTTGCCGATGCAGGCATTTTCTCTGCTGGGGTTTGAGTTTTATGATAGCGCATGATGAGGAGTTTGACGGATCCCTGAGGTGACAAGCCTGTTGGATTGCCGTGGGCTGGGGTTCCCAGCCCTCCCTGGTGAGCGGGATGCGCCTGCTGGAAGCCCAGAGGCAGGGCCGCTTAGCGGGCCTTTCCTCTGTCAGGCCTGACCCTTTTACAGGGCCTTTTTCTTTTGCCCTAAGGCAGTGCTTCTCAACTTGGGGCCATATTTTAGTCATAAGCGGACATTTGGCAGTGTTTGGAGATGCTTTGCCTGTCGTCATGGAACTGGAGCTAGCAGCATTTAGTGGGTGGGAGCCACGGATGCAGCTGGCAGCGGGTAATGCCCAGGTTAGTGCTGGCTGGAATTGTGAACCAGGGGCAACGTTGGTAGAGAGTGCTTGCTAGCATAAAGCTGTGGGCTCATATGTTTCTTTCTCCTTTTAAAAAAACATTTTAATATAGGCCACTAGGTCAACAACTGTCACAGAGACTCGCACTAAATTGCCACTCTGAGAAAACCCCTGGTGTTCTCTTCCTGAACGTGGGAAAGACAGAAAATTCGAGGGACCCTTTGGTATCAGTTATCCACTGATGATATTCTCAGAGACCTGCTTTCTGGGTTCAGGTAGTTAACACAGTGTGGAGGCTGAGAGGGCCACGTTAAAAGGTGTCACCCAGGCACTGCAGGTGAGCATGTGGCCGGGGCAGGCAGCCGGGTGATCTACAGGCGTATCTCTCACTGTATGTACTTTATGATGGTAAGGAAATGGAGAACAAGTTCCTATCTTTTAGCTTAATATTATTTGTTTTGAAGCATAGATTTCAGCTCATGAAGCAGGGAGGGGCTTACAAATGCCATGCTTTGCAAAGTATTATGTGACCTTTTGTTTTTAATGTTGCGGGCCGTGTTTTCCATTAAGCTGTCAATCATATCCTCTCTCTGCCATTTGAAGAAAGAAACCCTAGTGCCAGAGCTTGGGGAAGTGATCGCTAAAGTTCTGGGACAGGCCCTTGAAGCTGAGTTCTTTTCAATTGACTGGAATTAGATGTAGCAACGCCGTTGGCATGCAAGAGTCGCTGCTGGAAGTTGAGCTCACAGGACAGGTAAAACTGAGACGATCTTTCATTATTATCTTCTTTTGTGCGGGGCAGAGAGAATGAACTCAATGACAGCAAACATTCTTGGTGTTGGCAAGAAGCAGAGTTGGATTTGTGCAGTCAGTGAGCCCTTGCATCTGCTCTCCCAAGTGCAGCCAGGCCAAGTGCCCTTAGAATAGTTCAAGGGCTGTTTGCCATGGAAGGGTTAAAGGCTTTGTTTTACCACCATCCTCACCCAGCTTCCACACACATGCCCTGTCTGCTCTATGGCTCCTTTTAGATGCAGTGAGTGAAAAATTGAAGGCGATCATCAGGTTCCTTTCGTTTTTTTGTTTTCCTTTTTATTTTTATGTCTTTGGTACAGAGTCTCACTACGGAGCTTGGACTCGCAGTGATCCCCCCGCCTTAGCCTCCCCAGTGCTGGGGTTACAGGCATGCACCACCATGCTGGCCCTCAGAGACAGGCTCAGTGCACCTGGGTGCGGGGCCTGCACAACTTCTGGTTCTGGGGATCAAACTCTGGTCCCTGTGCCTGCTCACCAGCCTCCCTGCCCCCCTTTGTTTTTGAGTCATGGACATTGTTGCAATATCTCTGCTTCTAGATTTATAGTTCATCTTAATGAATGTCACTTTTTTGTCCTGAAATCATTTTTTTTATTTTAAGTGATACCAGGTTGGGCTGGATATTTCTGGGGGCAGCTGTGAGATGTCAACAAAAGTAGGTTGTGGTAAGCCCCTATCTAGTCACAGAGAGGTAATTATTCAATAAATACTAACGTAGAGTGTTACCTATTAGAAGCCTCATGAAAACCAGTGTCCACCACATGTCTGATTTTGCTGTTTTTGATGTAATTTTAGGGAATCAAGTGAACTGAGATGGAAATTAGATTTCCTACTTGGTGGCTGGTACACCCTTCCATGTTCCACTAGGTTTGGTGTAAGCTTTGCAGGTAGAAACACAGCAGGATCTGAGTTTTATCACTTCAGAGACAGGCTCTTCATAAACGCAGAATACAGAATCGCACCTTTGTGTTCGCATTTGAAATTTCTTCATTTTCTGTACCCCAGTTATTTATCACACATACGGAGAAGATAATTCAGGACGTTGTATTTCACAAAAGGGAGCGGGCAGGGTTCGGGTGCCTGTTGAAATGGATTGCACAAGCTGTACATCACTTTGTAATTTCTGGGACAACCTGTAAATCATGGCAAGAGAGGGCATTCTACCGCTGGTCAGGGAAAATGGTGAATTTAATACTACAGTTTGTCAAAGACAAATAAGAAAGAACTACCTTCAGAGGGTCCCTAGGTTGGTGAGCCAGCACATTTTAAAGTTCATCAAACTTACAAGCAGATGCAGAGTTTAATTAAAGCTACCTGTCATTACTGCAGTCGGCTACACTCTGTCTCCAGGACGGTGTGCGTGGTTGAAGATGACATTGTGAAACCTTGGATCTGACCCCAGCGGCCGTGTGCTTTCCTTTCACTGTCTCCATTCATGTTATCATACGGGCATTTTTAAATGGTGAGTTATGAGTCAGGGAGATAGCTCAGTGGCATAAGCACCTACCTGCCTGGTAAGTTCAAAGTCCCGAGATTGATCCCTGGTACTACAAAAATAAATAAATAAAAAATAAAGGTGAATTATGTCGTAAGCCTTGATCAGTATGAATCCCAGTAGTATTTTTTCTGCCCGTACTTGAGTTGCCCCAACTTGTGATCCACCAGCCTCAGCCTATAATAGCAGGAATGGCTCATGTGTCTGGCCAAATTTGGTAGGTTTATTAATTTTTTAGCTCATAATAATTCAAACTGTTTGAATAATCTATAACTGCCTAGAATAAGTAGGATACGTGTGTACCTACAGATCTACCCTCTCAACACACATACACACGGACACACATACCCTGTCAATTGGATCATGATAACATCCAGACCTAAGGGTGTAGTATGAATGTCTATGTCTTCCAATTTTGTCTGGATGATATGTTCCCCCTTCCAAGTCTGCCCCGTGTATTGAAAGTATCTCTAGCATTTTAATAAACAGAGTCCGTTATTTCCTTCCGTTCCCTCAAAGCAGCTGAGGTGGGGTCTTTATCTGGGAGACCACAGTTCTGATCTTATGTGGAGTGAAGAGCACTCTGGTATCGGGTTAAGCAAACGCTTCAAGCACGGGCATCCAGTCCTGTGGTGCCACTGTTCACACCCATTTATCAGATTATTTTGGGGCAAGTTGCCTGCCTTGCATGTGCTTGCTGCATCCAGCATCTGGGTCATCCTATCCAGGCTCTGTCTGGCTGGTGAGGTGCACACAGAGAGCTCAGCAGACACTGTGGACGTGCATGGAATACATCGCCTGCCCAGTGCTTGTGTGTGGCAGGACCAGACACGCAGGGCACATGGTGGGAAATCCTTCCTGCCGTTCTTGGAGACCGGTGGTACTGACCTTCTAGACCCTGAGAGTAGAGCAATTGTTAGAGGAGGCGAGGAGATGCAGGAGGGTTGGGCAGCAGGTGCAGTGTCACTGCCGTGTGGGACCAATAAGGGCTGGGGTCCTATAAAGCAATAATTGGTGTTTGAAGTGTTTAATGATCCTAATCAGAGTCTTACACTACACATCATATAGATACCGTACTTTAACCCATGAAAATGCACTGTCACTTGTGTCAAAAATTTACTTGTGAAAGCGGGATCATTGGGAATGTAAGCTGAAGCCATGGGGCACTCTGTTGACTTCTTGTTATTTATTTATGTGTTTAATGTATTGGATACAGAGTCTCGCTACATAGATCAGACTCATAGTAATCTTCCTGTTTTCAGTCTCCCAAGCACTGAGATTATAGGTGCATGCCACCACACCCAGTCTCAATTGCCCTCTCAGCATGCCCCAGGAGTGGGGCCAGCACTGTGGGAACTAAATCTTGGTCCCTGTATGTGCCTGAGAGGTGCTTTAATCCTCTGAGCTATCTGCCTGGCCCCTGTTGTTTTATTCTTAAATGGGTATGTCTCATGGTTATTAGCTGTTACGGTGTGGGGTGGGCTGCATTGTGCTGTTTCTCACACCTTGCAGCTCACCAGAAAGCTCTTGACAGCATTGGAAGAGGTACCTTTCTCTACCCCTTAACTGTAAAATCTCTACAATGTTTCCCCACCCAGATAATTCTTATGCAGGTGGTCTGCCGGTTCCAGTCTAGGAGTCCTAAATTAGGTTATCAACTTCATCCTAACCTATCCAGGCGGGAGTCAATTTCTTTGAACCATTTAAATTGCATAATGTGATATTGGGCCTTAAAGAAGATTTGATTAAATAGGACAGACCAGCCTTATTACAAAACATGAAGATTTCCACTTGGGCCTGCAGCCTTTGGAGGATGCATTATTTTGGGCAGAGGCCCCCGGCTGTGCAGTTCTGCATGAAGCCCTCCCTTTCCTCGGCTCCCACTTGGAAGTTGGCAAGGGACCTGCAGTGAAGGTTCGGCTGAGAAACCAGCCTTTTTATTCAAACCTGGCAGCGAAACAGCCCTGAAATCTTGATCCAGTCCTAATGGAGCCTTTGGATTCAAGTGCTTTAAAGTTTAGATCTTTTGTGACTTAGTTGGTGAAAAGGCATGATATTCCATTTTAAAACGTTTTGTTATTTCCTTTGCAGGTGCTGGGTTTAAATCTGTTTTTGCTACCTATTAGGTGTGTGACCTTGAGCAGGAGACTTAATCTTACCATAGTATCTCTTCGCCTACAAAAGAGGGTTCTAGAATGCATAGTTAGTATAGAAATGAAGATGGTATACAGAGTGTTAGCAGACTGCCTTCACATGTGAGGGGTGGGGTTGTTCTCCCGCTGATGCCCTGGGCAAGGGCATACACTGCAGAAGGACTGAGCTGCGGCTATGCCAATGCAGCGGAGCACAGCACAATTACCTTACCCAGGCCCTGAGGAAGGATGGTAGGCTCTACCAGAAGAGCAGGAAAGCAGTTGCTTTTTTTCCCTAAGAGATGTGATTGCTGATGGCTTCCTGCTGCCTCTTGAGGAAAGCCACCCATCCCTGTGGAAGAACTTTGAAAGCTGAGCCCAGAGAGTGGCCCAATGGGGCCGGGGCAGACAGCAGAGCAAACTGGAAAAGGAGATGACACCGGGTGACCATGTCCACTCCATGGAAGGTGCTGACCCAAAGTGCTGGGTCCGGGCATGGAGGGAAGCTGCGCTGGCATTCTGGTCCTGCTCATTTCTGCAAAAACTGGTGTGGTGACTGCAAGAAGCGACTGTCGTGCGGAATGTGCTCAAAGGAATGTTTGGTGCATTGTGAGACCAAAAAGCAGTAGCTGTTCAGCAGCTTTCCTACAGGGAGGAGGAACACAAATGCACAGACAAGAACTGTCAGTGTGGCTGGGTGTGGGGCGGGGGGCACCTGTAAGTCCAGCACTCTGGTGGGTAAGGAAGGATGCAGCCTTACAGTTTTCAGCCTGCTGGGGTGTTTTACTGAGACACTGTCTCAAAATAAAAGTAGCACAAGTAAAAAGTGCTGGAGATGTGGCTCAGTGTTCACTCCCCAGTAACACAGTCAATCGGTCAGTCATTTGGTGAGCCAGTCCATAAGAATGTAGATAACAAATTGTCTTAATGCTAGGCCAAGCTGTCTATCTTCTATTCACTTGTCAGCTGGGGTCCAGAGACCCTCCAGCCGGGCAGGCGGACCCTGAAGCTCTGGGCTGTCTTGTTTTGCTGCTGTTGCTGCTGGAGGAACAGCAGAGGCCAGTGAGCACCCCTCAGCTCTCTTCTCTCCAGGAGGCAGGCTTTCCCCAAGCACTTTCTCACTTCTCCACAGTTCTGCTCCAGGTGGGTGGGGCCTTGCAGACCCTGGAGCTGCAAAGGGAGACTCAGAAAAAGTCTCTGCTGTGGAGTCTCTGCAGTTGGAAGGATGCCTGCTGTATACCTCTCACACAGCTCCTGGCTGCTGGGCAGGCAACCGCTGTCACCTGAAGCTGGGTGTCCAGAGCTGTGGAAAGTGGGCAAGGGTGAGAACAGATTGGTGAGATGGTGTGCATGGAGGGCAGGGTTCATGCAGAAGGAAGGCTGCTTCCTTGGGTGCTAGCCCAGGGTGAGGTCAGTTGTCCTGCCAGATGTGATCTGGGGCAATTGCTCAGTCCTGCTGAGCCCAGGGCTGGAAGTGCCGTCAGAATCACCTGCTCCAAAAGTCGTGATGAGATCCTAGGACTCCCAAGGAAGGAAAAGGAGAAATGGAGAGCCATGTGACAAGCCCAAGGGGCTGGCTTCTTCTGAGGGCCCTGGCAGTGCTGGGGTTGCCTGGATTAGCACTTTTCAGACCCCCACCTTCTCTGCACATACAGCCTGTGTTCACTCCGCACACTGCTGGGAGCCAAGTCTCTGGGTCTGCCTGCCCCCAGCTCCTAGCTCATCCCAACAGATTCTCCTCTCAGAAATTGAGTCATTTCCACCAGGGCCTCTTTTGGAGAAGTAGCACATATCTACTTAAGTGGGTCAGGGTGAGCACGTATCCCTTCTCCCTTATTGTAAGTACTGCAAGGACAGTTAGAGGCCTACATCCTAAAGAAGAAATGCAAGGAAAGCGGCTGGACGCCCCTTTCTGGGTCTTCATCTTAGGGTTCCAAGGTGAAGAAGGTGATGCTGCGGAGTGCAGGTGAGCCTCTGATTGCTCCTGCATCTCTGGGGGCAGCTGTGGAGGGAGGCAGGTACCATCTTGAGGCGGGAACATTGGGGTGAATTGAGAAGACCAGACGTGGTGACTGTTCAGATTTGAAGTAGCCTGTCAGTCCCTTTCTGGGTGACTCTGTACCCCCCTGTAGGGCCAACTGTGCCCAGACAGCTTCCTTATTGGGCTCTGTGGTTCTCTTCAGCTCCTAGAATGTTCTGGAAGGTCGGGAATCCAGGCCTATTTCTGCCTCTTGCCCTGAGGACCGTGTGACTGAGATCACAAGTCCCTGCTGCTCTGCAGTATGAGGTGTGGGACTTCCTGACCTGGGCCTGTCGTGTAGCTCTTAGCCACACAGACAGCCAGGAAGTGGGCAACGGCTGCTTGTCCCTCTCCCTCCCCACATGATGGCTTTCTCTTCTGTTTTATCATGAGGGGGTGGCACAGCGGAAGTGCACCCCAGACAGCTGGCTGGTTTACTTGTTTGTTTGCTTTTTGGCTAGAAGTGAAGAGGAACCAGAATGGCTTATGCTGTGGGCAACGATTCAGTCCCACAGAGGGTCACCTGGAGCCCGCACACCGTGTGACAAGGCCAAATTTCAGTCACGCTTGTGTTCATTATTAAGTGATAGTAAGTGATCTGTTTCTTACAAAACACAACTTTGAATCTTCCCAATTGTTAAAGGCAGCACACATCATGAAGTGTGATTCCAAGATGTAATCAGCTGTGTCAGATGAGGCAGAATGGCCCTTTTCCAAATCCCCTCAGGCTGAAAACATATAAGCATCCCTCACGGGTGCGGACAGCACACCCTGCCAGTTACTGCGGCTCAGGCTTTGTCCTGTTCCTCCATGGACTCCAGGATATCATTAGATTACAAATCAGACCTAACGGCCTAAATGATTGTGCCTGTTGGGCTCTGCGCTTTCTCTCCATTAGTTGTGGCATAACAGAAATAATTTAATTTATTAGTAGGCCCATCTTCAGAAAAAAAAAAAAACTTATTTCACAATGCACTGGAGGATGTCATTGGGGATAATTGTGGATCTCGGCGGTGTGTCGGGAGGTGCACTTTGTAGGGTTCAGCAGGTTTTGAAATCTGTGTTACTTTATGAGATCCAGAGATACTCGCAGCCTTAATATATAGCTCAGCCTTTGTATAGAGAATAGGATTTTGGCCCCTGTTTTTGATGGTGCTTTTCAACTTTGTCTTGAAGGTCATTGAGCACTAGCACTGACAGTCATTGATTTCATCAGACTCTGTCAACATTCCACAGATGTTCCTTCTGCATCCTTTCCTGGACATTATCAATTTTTCTTTTTTACATAAAAAACGAATGAAGCTGGGAGCATATTCAAGGTAGAAATGTGTTTCTTAGCACTGCCATGCAAAAGGTTCCGTTCACACTCTGATCGTCACTCAGCTTCCCAAGTGTTATTAGAATGCCTCAGTTAGTTGCTTTCCTCCACGGATACTGTGAGTTATTCTACACAGATATTGTGCAGAGCATGCCTTAAGTTAAACTCAGAAGCATTGTTTAAATGTCCTAGGTTTCTAGCTAGCTCCATAACAATCTGCCTTCTACCCTAAAGATTCTTAAAGTGAACGTTGACACACGAAGTCTTCCCTGGTCTTTAAGGTAGCACAGGTGCCCCGAGTGCTTGGCTGCTGCTGCCCACCCCATCCACCTGCCTGGGTGGCCCAGGTCAGAGTTCACTCAGGCGACACAGGCAGATTATGGCAGGTGTCCAAGGCTGCTAGGGCAGCCCCAGGTGCTGTGCGCCATGCTTTCTGCTGGCCTGACGCACACTTAACGCTCAGCTATGGTTTAGGCTGTTGGCTTCACCTAGATGTGCACACCTGCCTTTAGGGTCGCACCTGCTGCTCCCCCACCCACCTGTCTACCCTTTCTGGAAACTGACATTTCAGCCCCCTTGCACAGGCCATGAGCAATTGCTTAGACAGCCTCCAGAAGCACCCCGTCTATTATTATTTGGCAGAGATCGGTGTCTTGAGATACTCCAGCAGGGAGTTAGCCAGAGCATGTTGAAAGTTCTCCAGTATGAGATACTGAGTAGGGTTTGATTTCAAGGGTAGAGGATGGGTCTGAGTCTATAGAGATAGTGAAGACTT
The DNA here is from genome assembly GCA_004027165.1 of Ctenomys sociabilis. Lineage (NCBI taxonomy): Eukaryota > Metazoa > Chordata > Mammalia > Rodentia > Ctenomyidae > Ctenomys > Ctenomys sociabilis. Next base: position 1,434 of record PVKA01053931.1, on the reverse strand, counting down.
TCAGAACTGAAATATTTCCGTGTTCTGAAGTGTGGGGGTGAGGTGATACTGGATTGGTTGCAGCCATCATGCTTGGATGGGCTTAATATAATCATAGCAATTGTAGCCATGCATCGCAGAAGTAGTAGGCATTTGGACAGTGCATGCTTTATCCTATTTGTTTGATCTTAAAAAACCTGGGCTACTATTCTCCCATGACAAAAAGAAGCAAGGTCTCAGAGCAGTTTCTTTAGGTCCCATCCATCTATGCAGAGCTGCTATGTAAGATGTCCAGCAGCGCCTGGCTTCCTTGCTGCTTGCTTGGCTACAGCACGGCTCCTTGCTAGAAGACCGGCATTCCACCTGTTTATCATGTGTCTGTTTGTACGTTCAGAGGTGCTATTAAGGGAACTGTGGGCTGGCTATGTGGGAGCTGCTTGGGAAGTCATGAGGAGCTACCTGTGGCACCTCAGACACATGCAGCAAGGGAAAGAATGCGTGTGGAGATGCGGGGGTTCACACACAGGGCATCTCTGTGCTTTTCTTACTCTTTGTCTTCTTTTTATCTCAGAAGGGCTCGGAGAAATAAATTTTGTTGCAGGACTGTTTTGGGCCAGTCATGTTAACTAATAAGTGCTTTGCATATCTGATCTCATTTGTCCTTGGCAACAACTGTTAGGGAAATAATAGTTTTTGTTTCTGTCTGGCAAAGGAAGATGGTGATGCCTAGCTGCTCCTTGGTGGAGACAGGACTTAAACTCACATCTGCCTAGCTCCAAGTGCAGCTCATGTTCCCCTCTGCAGGGCTGCCTCAGACGCTATGCTGTGAGACCTGCCTGCTCATTAGGCCATCCCTGGCTGCTGCTTTCTCAGGTTTAGTTTGGTTTATTATTAAAAGAAATCTCATTGTTTCATTTTCTAGTGTAGATTGGCTGTAACCCTGTTTCCAATGCAGTCTTAGACACAGAATATATTACAATAGAGATAACCATTCCCAGCGTCATCTCTCATTTGAGCTAATCAGAGAATATGAGCTTATATATTGGCAGGATTGTAGGGGCCCAGACATTGGGGCTTCATTGTTTTAAGGAGCAAAAGTAGTTTGTCTATTCTGTATTGCAAGTGTTTATTGAGAGCCATATTGCTCTATGGTCTCAGTCATTACAAAGCAAGATGAAAACTATAGCAGCAGTTATTAGGTTAAGGGAGGCGCATGCATCCAGCCAATAAGTACTTATAAAGTGCCTGATGCCAGTTGTGCGCTGCTGCAGGCACTGGAGAATCAGGAGCGAGCAAAGCAGAGCAGGGTCCCTCTTTGTTGTAGAAACTTAGCTAATCTCTGGAAATTCTAAAAGAGACTCCTCATTACTTTGACTTGTTAATTTCTCCTTTGTCCGCTCCATGTCCTGGATTCATTGGTTACTGGCCACCTTAAGATCCTGAAAAATGACTTGT
>PVKA01053930.1:0-10998 GCA_004027165.1 Ctenomys sociabilis | reverse complement strand
GTTTTAGTGGACTGAATTTAGGAGGTTTGCACTTTGTCAAACTGCTCCTGCAGCTTATATTCCAACACAAACTAAGGCACCTCATCTGCATTTGTCACACCCACTTGGTGGCTTCCAAAGCAATAATGATTTTATAGTGCCATGATATAAGCTGTGTTTAAGGAGGCTGAAGGTTGGCTGGGGTATTTGCACGCACTATGCAGGTGTAAAGGGGGAAAAGTAAACCCAAGTGCAGCTGTGGTTAGAAAGCCTACCCATTAGAGGTCCTTTTGCACTTCACAGGCAGGAGGGTATTATGTAAGCAAAGCCATCCCACAGGTGCTGGGCTGCAGCACAGTTGACTTCCTTTGTGGAACTAGCCACAAAAAAATCCTTCATGTGTGCTCCCAGACTCAGTGGCAGTTTCAAGTTGATGTGAAGTGCTGACACATAGCACAGAAGTGTTACTGTTGGAACATTTTGGAATTTCAAAGCATCACCTGATGGGAGAGGATGTAAAGAAAACAGCGGTTAAAGAAAGAAAAATGGCTTTTCACAAAGTGGAAAAAAGAGTGGCACATCTTTATCACCCTGTATTGAAATTCTCCTCTTTAATGTCTCTATCTCAGGAACTGCTCTGTATTATTCATTATTAGCAGGTGGACTGTCACATACTACATGGTCACCAAATATTGTGGATGGATGAATGAACAAATGAGCCTAAGCCAACTTCCAAGTCCTTATCAACTCAGTCATGTTCAGCAAATATAAAACTCCAGGTCCAATTCCTGTTCTTGTGGTTTGTTACCTGGGACGTAATCAGGCAATATCTAGACAGTGCAACTGGAGCAGTTGGTTTCATGGAGTTGGTGAGTAAATGGATCAAACAAACAAACAAAAGAACCAAACCAATAGATTGTTACAAATTAGCGCTTTGACTCATATACTTTTTAGCCCAAGTTGCCTAGTCTTATGTCTGAATTACAAACAAAAATATCAAAATTTAAAAGCTCATAATAGTCTCTCTTTTCTGAGCTGAATGGAAAAGTAAACAGGAAATGTGTCTACAGCTGCTTCTTTTAGTCACCTCTAGAGAGGGGTTGAAGAACAGCCATACCAGTTGTTTGATGTCATGAATTCAAATTGCTGAACTGATTGACTGTATTTATCACTACTTATCTAATCAGGAGTCTTGTATAATCAGCATCTGCTGTCTCCATAAGGTATCAGGCTCTTTACCACCTCTCAAATGCGACCTTTTAAATTTGACAAATATGAGACATCTTAAGTCATCCCTATTTGTTGATTTTCTCATGTAAACCTCTCTAGCCATTGTATGCACCTCCCCTTACATGGGAAGCTGTTTGTACCCTAAGATTTTCTTCCTAATCAAGGCTGAAATCCATACTCAATTTTTGAGGAACAAAACATGGAAATGTCTGTATCAGTATGCAATTTTTTGCCGGTCGTTCCTGATTTGATGTAGTAAAGATTCCCACAGATTTTCCCAAGTGCCAACTGCTTAAGCTAAACAATGACACCAAATGAAACCACGTATCAAACAAAGGCACATCATGAGGAGGAATAAGATGGCATGATGTCATGAAGGCTGCCTTAACTGGGGGCCACAGATTAGGCAGTCTTTATGCTGCACAAGCTAGAGCTGACACAAAGAAAAAACAAGAAAAACACAACACACAGAGAAGACCTGCAATAATACCTATAGAAAAGGAAATTTAAATTACAGAAGGATTTTTTTTTCGTTTTTAATCCCTCACATATAAAAGGGAGCCATTTGTGTTGCTCTCCTATTTGGTATATAAATCTTTGGAAACAAACATGTACTTTTAAATTTTATTATAATCAACAAATAAAATACATAATAGTTTCAAGTCTAATAGACTATTTCCATGAGGCAAAAGTATAATAGCTGTCCCCCGGGTAGCATAACCATAACTGAGCTACTCAGTCTTTCCCTATGAGTGGAGGGAAAAAGGTGGTTTTATACCAATAACTTCCACTTCCTATTATAATACCATTTTGTCCATCACCAGCAGCCTGAGATTATAAAGAGCAAAACATTTAATGAACTTGCCCTCATTAAACGATGTGTATCATCTAATGCTGGGGGAGAAAAAGCTAAGACTCACAGTTTGAATGATTCTCAAACAACCTTAACAGCGGCTTGCTAACAATCAAACTGAGGAGTGTACACTATGGCAGCAGTTGGGCAGCAATTTATTTTATTTATTCTCACCACTGCACTTTTTGGACCTATAATATATTCCACCCATCAGAAATCTTTATCTCAGTGGGAAAACATGAATTCTTATTTGGGTTTCCAAAGTTCCAATTCTTCTAAATTCTAAGTGCTTTTAGAAAATCAAAATACTCTTCATTGACATAAGTAAAATACATAATTACATTCATATTTAAAGGAGTATACAGTGCATTTAAATTCACAGTTTTAAATGAATATAAAACATAAAATATAACTCACACTTCATCAAGAGCATAATTTAAAATGAGAACTGTTTCTCTTTGGTTTGATTTTGACTTGCGTTTTAGGTCTCATGCTTATCGTGTATCAAAGAAAAAAATGTGTTGATGGTATATGTCCCAAGACAGAATGACATCACTACAAAACGTTTGAGCTGTTTTCTGTTTTATTAGTCATTACTGAATCTGGATACTGCTCAGGTTTCTGAGACATTTCATTTCTGGTCAACTAATAGGTATAAAAATACTTGAAGTGGAATCTCAAGAAGGGCCACATTTTTGAATTCTCCTGAGGAAAGAAATTAAATAAAAGCATAGAGGAAAGGTCACCAAATGATCTGTTCTTTGCTGATTGAATAGAGAATTTTGATTCCTTTCATTTCTGATGCTATAACTCTGACAATATGCAGCAATTCAAAAATAATTGAACACTTTCACAAAGCTTGCACTTAGTAACTTGGCACAATATGACATTGTAGAACGTACCAAATTGTAGTTGTTCATGCAAGCATCTAACATTGAAAGAAATACAAATTTTTGCTGCTTGTTCTTGTATAATCTGGTTACTGAGTAATACATTTTTGAGAATATTCAAAATTGTATTTGATTATACTTATTGTGGAAATTTTGCATGAATGTCCTTCAACTAACACAGAGCTTAAAAATCAGAACAAAATCATTTTAAGATGTAAAGAAACTGTCTCAAGTTATATATCAATGGATATGTGTTATTTTTATTTTATACATACAACCTTCCTTTGTATTTTTTTTTCTGTATTTTAGGGAAGAATCTACAGAGTATTCAGAGTCTCACTTCTAGTTAGGACTCATAGTGACCCTCCTAGTTACAGCCTCCCACATGCTGGGATTGCAAGAGTGTGCCACCATACCTAGTCTCAATCCTGTCTTAGTGCACCCAGGGGTGGGGCCAGTAGAACAGGCCCAGGGTGTACTTTTGAAATAAATATTGATTTCACCAAGATAAGCTCCTATGCCATCACAAGAAAGTCAGCAACATGTACAGAAATTTTTCAGCATAAACCACCACCCTTGAGAAAATTACTTCTGAGCCACAATGATATGTAAGGTAGGTAGATGATAAACAGATTGTAGAGATAGATAGACAGACAGACAGGAGCTGGCGCATAGTGTGGTTTGCACTCAGGTTGTCAGTGAGCCTCTGCAAGAGACTCAGACAGCATCTGCCTATACAAGCTTGCTGAACTGACCATTTTGGCTAAATTGACAAGTCAATTTAGTAAAACAACCACTTAAATCCTTTCCATTTCTATTTTCCAGAACCACCTGTTAAAGAACTAGTGGAGAGTCTTATTTTCTTGTTCTTTCCAAACATCAATTCCTTCCACTGCTCTATACACCTGTTACAGAATAACTATTTGTTCCCCAGGACACACATTTTCCTTGGATTGAGTGAGTTAGAGTAATCAATTGAGCTGATGGCTGCCCTGGGAAGAAACATTTAAAGGTCCCTAAGGATCAGGTTAAATTTCTGAGTGCTCCAAGAATTCTGCTTCAATAGAAAAAAATCTATGAACCGCTGGTGAGGTGTTCAGTACACCATTTTGTAGCCTGCACTGTGCCTCTGAGCTAGTGCTCTGAAATATTTACTTGGCTACAGTTTCTTTTGGGGCTATCTAATGAATTGAGTGGGGCAGGCCAACTCACAATTCTTCAACAGGTAGCCACCCAATGGGAAGACACTGTCCATTTACTGTTTAAGTAAAAAGTCTTGATTTTGAAACATCTGATGAAAAAAGGAAATGCAATCATGCAATTTTTTAATTGAGATATTCTCATTTCCATTTTAATCCTTAAATAGTTCTCTACAGGAAACAACATATGCATGGGGGAAAAAATACACAAGAGTCTAGAAGCTTCATTTGGTTTTTTTCCCCTGGCATGAGATACTCACCACCTTCCACAAGATGGCAGGCAGTTTTCATTTTACTATTGGTGATCAACAGGAAATTGTTCCACTCTCAAGTGACAGCAATCCCAGGTAGCTGGAGTGACATTTGCTTTACATTACGATACACACTAATTAATCATTAGTGATCCCAGAAGTGAGTCTGCTAAAAATTCTTTGCTATGGCTTTTCACAGCAGGGGCTTTCAATATTGATACTATTACCTGAACATATGTTCAGTAGTATATGTTATAGCCATGGCTTTAAGCTTTTAGGGTATTTTAATTAATATTGCCTAGATTAATATTTACCTCTTGTTCAGAAGGGGAAATGGTTAGGCTAGTAAAATAAAAGCAGAAAGAAAAAGCAATAAACAAGGCTTTTCAAAGCTCAAGGCAACTGCCAAGTTTTCAGCATGGCTACCTTTGTCATCTGGCAGTCGTTGACATCTTCAACTCATTCTCAGGTTCACCTGAAAAGTTTGGATCAAAAATTCTGTTTGCAACTTAGCTTGCACCACATATATTGTGTGCTACGAAGGATACACCTCATGAAGGGTTCAACTTATACCCTCAACTAACAGGAAATTGTCACACTGGTTCACAATGTACATTCCAGTCCAATACAAGGAGCTTCATTACAATAATTCCACCAAGGCCAAGTCACAATCCAAACTCCAGACGTTAAGCACAGCTCCTCATCTATCAAAAGCCTTCCAGGAGATTCACCTGCCATATAAGCAGCCACAGCTAGCCCAATTCCTAAGGTTAAACCAGAACCAAGATTCTGCCTGGGTCCATTCCATCCAATGCAGCAACTGTTAATCCACTTATATTCATACCTTACTTCCATTCATGACCGTTTCGTTCTCCACTGAGTTCAACTACACCCATACCTAGACTTCAACAGTACAACTCTTGTGAAGTTGATTTCATTGTTTGTTTTTCTAATATGTAGGTTTCTTTGAACAATGACATCTCCTTCACAATTCTTATATTTTAATATGTTTATGAGTCACTCGGGTATCTTGGTAAAATTTAGATTTAGATTCAATAGGTTCGAGATAGATACTGAGATTTTACATTTCTAACAGGCTCAGAAGTGATTTTGGCTGCTGCTGGTATCCACAGGCCACACCTTGAGTTAGCAAGTCTGTATGGTTCTCCCTCAAGGTTTCTGATCATGAATCACTCCTCCTCTTTGAAGCCCTAATCATCTAATGCATAAAAATTTCCACAGACTTTTCCAGAATTCATTCTCAAGCATCCTATAGCATATATGGATGGCTTTCAAACCAGATTATCATCTTCTTTCCACCATATACTCTCTTATCTTCCTGAGCAACCTTAATTTTAGTATGCAGAATTCACTCATGAGACTGACTGTGATCAATTATTTCAGCAAACCTGATCTTTATTCAACTTTGGCAGTCATTTCAGTGGCCACAACATGAACTTTCTATCACCTAACATTATTCATTCCTTAAAACCTTAAACCTTAGCAATTCTCCATCGCATCTCAGCACTGCTCTCTATCATTCCCACTAAACCTACTCCTCTAGTCCAAGAACTTTCCATTTCTTGGATGCCTCCATATTCTCCATGTTCTAATAACACCTGTCTTTACCTCCATTCAACCCAGTCAGGAGATAATGATCGACTACTTCTACTATGAACTCAATAATTATTTTTCCCTAATTCATCTTCTTCTGTGACTATTGTGCTAAACTCAAATCTGAGTTCCCCCATTCTTGTTTTATTATTCTTCACTATTTAAAAAAGACCCTAGTGGAGAGAGAGAGAGAGAGAGAGAGAGAGAGAGAGAGAGAGAGAGAGAGAGAGAGAGAGAGAGAGAGATACAACCTAGCATGTTGAGTGACACTATTACATATTTGAATAACTACCTTGGACCTGCAACACTACCATCTATTCTTCCTTATTTCCTCAAAACACCTTTCTAACCATTTCTGTGCTTTTCAACTATCAAGTTATGCAAACATATGTGTCTTCAATTCCAAAAACTCTTGACCTTACCTTACCTCAATGCCCTTTTTTCATCTCCTGTTAAATTTTGCTTTCTTCAAAAGTTCGTCTCAACAATTTCAGCAGTCAGATATAAATCCCTCTTAGGCTATTGATTCTACCTTGATGTAGTAATTTATTATTTATTTAAGTTGTCATACTTTATCCCCTAGTGAGTGCTTCCTTTCAACTAGAACATATGCTCATGCTTTTTCTTATTAACCAGTGTCCATCCAATCAAAAGTCTTCCCCATAATTTTATTTCTTGCTTGTTTAAGGTATTATTCCACCCTTCCTTTTATGGAGAAGGTATTTTTTCAGTGTTAAGTATCAAACCCAAGGCCTCATGTATGCTGGCCAATATCTTTTTTTTTTTTTTTTTTTCAGGTAAGACACCTTTATAAGTTTTTGTTTCTTATTTTATAAAACAATTGTGATGAATATATATCATGTAATATGCTACCTTAATTATAGCCACACTGTTTGCAACCATTATAATTGTTGTCAAATACTGTACCACTCCAAACAGAAACTCTGTAACCTTTAACTAGTGATTCTCAATGCCTCCCCCTCCAGCCCTACTTAGCCTTTGACACACTTTCCATTTTTTAATTTGCCTAGTTCTGTGTAACTGGCCTGTTTCACTCATCAAGTGTCTTTAAGACCTGTCCATGAAACATGTATCAGTACTTAATTCTATTTTATGGGTGAATATTAGAATCTTCCAACTTGGTACTTCTTTCTCAAGATTATTCTGAAACTGAGGACATAGCTCAGCGGCATAAGCACCTGCCTGGCAAATGTAAGGTCCCAAGTTTGGTGTTCGGTACTGAAAAAAAAAGATTATTCTGGTCATCTGGAACTCCTTGAAATACTGTACACACACAATTGTTCATCAAGAGTATTCTCTTAAAATCTCTCCTCTCCCTTCCTTTTTTCTTCTTCTGTAATACTGGAGATTGAATCCAGGGCTTCACACATTACTGGCCAATGTCTTAATCCTAGTCTAATAAACTCTGAAATGGTGCCTTCATTCATTGCCTCTAACTTGATTATCCATTCTCTTTTGATTCTCAATCAGTGTTTATCATAAGATGAAGTACTTGTCAAACATATGAGCTGACTTCTGTCTTCACCACTCCAATGATTTCTAAAGTTCTGATATCGATGGCTCATCTCTGCCCTCATTGCTTTTGATGTTTTGGCAGCATTTAACACTAAGACTTACTCTCTAATATCACTTTCCTCTCATCATCCTAGTGCGCTCAGCCATCTTATATAATTCTACCCTCTCTGCTAATTAATCATTGTTATTTCCTCATCAACCTCTCATTGTCAATGTCCCAAAGGGTCTTCTGATATCCCTGCTTCCCACTCTGCACCTCCCACCCTCCATTTCCCACTTGTATCCCTTTCTTCCTGGAACATCATTGTTGACTGCTTGATTTCAATTATTTTTTCATAGCACTTACTGTGCTTTAACTTTTGATACAATCTACTCCTTTATTGTGTTTATTGATATCTATCCCTCCCCACCTCACCCCTGCTAGGACATGAGCTCCATGAATTATATCTGTTCACTAATATACAAAAATAGTACCTGGAATGTAATAAGTGCTTAATATATCTTGTTGAATATATGAACCATTTCCTATGAAATAATCACTGCCATGTAGACTTCTAAGCTTAGTCTTTCTCTTAAGTATATACCTACTTATGCTTTTCTTACCAACACTGTGAGATGGCTCAAAACAAATTGATCATACTCTTCTAAGTCAAAATCCTTCTTGTAATGTTTTTCCTATCTCAGATCACATCCCTGTAAGCTTTAAAATGTTTGATGTCACTTTGGCTGTTTTATCTCTTCTCATCATGAAAAACCATCAGCCACTTTGTCCTATGGATTCTACCCTTCCCATTAACTTGTATCTTTACAATTTCTGTATCTTTACTTTTCTAGCTGCATCCACTGGGCTCTTTCTACTCTTGCCTACCAACTTAAAATAACCTATAAAAAGCATTATCCTATTGCCACCACTTGCTCACCACCATCTATCCTACACATCTGTCCTTATTTGACTTATCTTTCCAAAGAAAACAAATCTCATAACATTACATCTCTCAACCACCCTCCAAAGACTGCCCATTTTGTATAGGTTTAAGCCTGAATACTTCAGCCTAATTTTAAAGCTCCTCTATTATCTGATTTCAAAACTTCTTTTCAGTTTTAACTCCATCTCTTTTCACTCTAGGATTCATAAAGTGAATGATAATATGCCCAAGAACGCAACTGAAGATTTTGAGAGAACTCAGATAAAAAGAATTGTGAATCACTTAAGAATATATGACAAAACCCAATGAACAAGGGGAATGATTTCAAACTAACCTTTGGTGAGGAACTGAGACCTGAAAAAAACTCAGGGCAAAATTCTGGAAAAGTATCTGCTTTTCTGCTTAGCAGGATTTGTGAGATAAGACACAACACCTATCTGTATCAGAATCTTCTGGTGGTGAACTGTGATATCTTCCCTTCTTAGCAAGCTCCCCAGGAGATATACATAAATTCAAGGTTGAAAACAACTGAAATTGGTAGTGATAACCACATTTTCTATTTTTGAAGAGGCCAAGAATAATTGTGTCTTAGTACCCATAGGTGGCTGGAAAACATGCTGGATTTAGAATTACAGAAGCCAGTTTCTTTTCTTACCATTGCTTCTTCCTTGCCCATGTACTTGGGCATGACACTTATCATCATTTGCAAATACAGAGCCTGATGGTGTTAGCGTATCAGAATACTCACTATGTAGGAATTACTATCTCCAGAGAAGCAGGCCTCACACCTCAGATCTGGAATTTCATGCTACCTCATCAAATTTCACCCTAATTGATAACTATGACTTAAAGTAAGTGACTCACTTGTGAAATTCTCAGTGAGGTCTTCCTTATTAACCTTATCTAAGTTATCAAGCTCCAGTCCCAAATTGTTATTCCCCTATCCTAATATTTTCTATTACAGTTAACAGTGACTTATCATGTTATTGACTTAGTTATTTTGCTTCTTGTTTGTCTTCCTCCACTGAGCTACAAGATCCATGAGAGCAAGTCTTGCATATGTTCTGTTTCGTTCAATGCTATTCTCTCTCTCTCTCTCTCTCTCTCTCTCTCTCTCTCTCTCTCTCTCTCTCTCTCTCTCTCTCTCTCTTTACTTTGATTCTTTTTCTGTCCCATTTCTCTATACTCTGTTCTATTTATACCTTTTGGTGCTGGGGCTATAATATGGGACAAAGTAGAGAAAGTGGAAATAGAATATAACTCATGCCTACTTTCAGCTTCTCATGTTTGTCTAAATGAATTTTTGAACTTTATTTTACTTACTTTTTACATGGTCTTCTTAAGCATCTCGGACTCATTGTGATCTCCTGTCTCAGTCTTCCCAGTGCTGGAATGACAGGGGCATCCACCAAGTTCATCACCCAGTTTGAGGCCTGCACAACATGACAGGGGTTGTGGGACCCAAATGGCATGAAGTACTGAGATTGAACATGAGACCTTGTGCTTGCCAAGCAGGTGCTTAAACTGCCAAGCTATCTCCCCAGCTCTGTCTAAATTAATTTAGAGTAAGAAAATTTTTCTCCCTAGAACTTTAGCAGAGAAGTTATTCCAGATCTGAAAATACCTATGGCAGTAGTTTTCATATATAATAATGATACTCGAATTCTGAAGTTAAGTTTAGAAGACAATGCTGATTACTTCTGCAAAAAGTGTACCAGTTAAATATTAAACAAGCAAGCAAAAATACCAAAAAGGATATAATCCTAACAAAAGAGAAAGTAATGGTTCAAACATATGGATGTCCCTAAATTGAGGATTGAAATCATTTATACTAAATTTTCTGCTTCCTATGAGAAAGGTTCATCTTGAGTGATTTGCAGGCAAGATTAGTAATTGAGTAAAACAATGTTTCAAAATAAAGAACGTGGGCTGAAGATAACAGTTCAGCATGGATGCCCTATGTTCATTCCCCAGTACAACACAAAGAAGATCATGAAGTTGACCATATTTGCCTATGGCTCCACCCTGACAAGCACACATTGCATTTCCTTTTTTCTAAGCATTAAGTTACATGCATTTTTAATACAATTTAATGAAGCATTTTGTTAAATATATTGTATACACATAGGGCTCTTTCAGAAGAAAATAAATGTTTTTGGTGGAATTGCGGATTGAACCAAGGACCTTTGTACAATGTTACATTCCCAACCCCTTTTTAGTTCATAATTTTGAGACACTCTGGGTCAATTGCCTATGCAGTGCATGACTTAACAGTCCTACCTCAAGCTCTTAGAATGCCAGGATTACAGACATGTAACACCACACCCTGTTCAATGTAAGACTTTTAAATAAAATATGTTTTTAGTTTTTTAAAAAATAAAAACTTTTTGAAAACATTAGAAATACTATATAATTTCACTAAATTAATGATAGTGATTCAATAATGCTTTATATTGCATATTGTTGTCTTGAAATTAGTTGTTCACATTACCACCAGACAGAAGCATACAATGTTGGTAA
>PVKA01053929.1:0-10989 GCA_004027165.1 Ctenomys sociabilis | reverse complement strand
GACTGCTTATTTCTTGAGACTTCAAGCCATCATTATACAACAGCACTTTTCATTTTGCCTTCTTGTGCATCTGCTCCTGCAAGTGAGTTACTTGCACGCTAAATGTCTCCGTGTGTTTTTGATTGGGTTGATGTTATTTGGAGTTCTATATGCTTCAGTTACTGAATCAGATTGTTTCTTCATATTTGGGAAGTTTTCTGCAATTACTTCTGCCCGTATTCTTTTTATATCATTTGTATTGACTCCTTTCTCATTCATGCCTATCTTTCTCATATTGTTCATCTTTGCATTGTCTTACATGCGATGAATTCTTTTTTTCCTGCATCCTAGTCATTTTTGAGAAATCTGTTCTTACCTTTTCACTAGTTGCAGTGGTGTCTTCAAGATCTAAAAATGTCTTCTCTTTCATTCAGTTTTTCCAGCTTGTGACTGAGATTTTAATTTCCTGTATAGTTCTTTGAATCTGCTTCCTGTATTCTGTTTCTTTCCTATATTGCTCATTTAAGGATTCCATCATTTTTCTAATCTCCTCTATTTTTTTTTATTAGTGTCTTCTTTAGAAGCATCTATAATTTCATTATAGTGAACATGTTTTGCTTTACTTCGGAGATTATTTCTGATCTGAGTTCTTCTATACTTTTCTGCAATTGTTTCTTTACTTCAGATGCTATTGATTCAAAGATTTCAGCTGTATAATTTCCAATTTCTTCTATGCTAGTGTTTCCTGTGTTCTGGATGGGCCCAGGGCCTGAGAATGCATTTTGTTCCTTCTGTTTGTCACTTTGTATAGCACTGTCCTCTGACCTTTGGTGTAGAGCTTTGGTGCAGTTAGAACCTTAGCACATACTGAAATTCTTTTTTTTTTTTTTTTTTTTTTTGTATTTTGGTGAAGGGTCTACAGGGTGTACAGGGTTTTACTACTAGATCTGACTCATAATGATCCACCTGTTTACAGCCTCCTGAGAGCTTGGATTACAGGTGCACACTACCATGCCCAGTCTCAGTTGCCATCTCAGTGTGCTCCAGGGGTGGGGTTGGCATTCTACTGAAATTTTTACTCAAGAGAGATTATATGGTTAAGGCAGTTTTAGTTTTGTATTTAGGAAACCACAATTAGGAACCCTAATAATGGGTAGTGATATTTAGCAGTTGTCAAACTTTTGTAGCTATTGGGGTTTGTATTTTAGACAGTAAGACAGTGTTCTGGTTCAGGGTTGCCACCACATCTGCAGAAACAGAACAAATGCCTGACGGTTTCTTCTAGATATGGCTTTTGCTGATTTTGTTGTGAATAGAATACAATAACATCATGTCTGTATAGCTAAGCAGATATTAAATTGGGAATTTGTATTTAAGTTAGTTCCCCTAAGTTTTGTCTGATCACCTCTACTTGATGTACCTGGGGTCTTCCAGGCAGACTAGTTCACCTGGCTACCTGTTGCCCCTCTGCAGATTAAGACAAAAGACATGCTCATAAATCTGGGTCTAGCAAAGTGTCTCAGCTTACTGGGTCTGAATCTACCAAGTTTGAACTCATCCAGATGTGCCTGGCTTGGGTCTGGCTGCTGTGCTCGGCTTCTTCCTGCTGCAGCCCATGGAAGTGGACCTACTGGGCCTCTCTGGAAAAATGTTCTGCTCTGGAATAGCTGGGTAGTTCTGGTTCCTAGCCTCTCCATAAGGACTTTAGCTGCAGAGTTTCACACCAGGCCTGTCTGATGGCGTAGGTTCCTGTGAGTGTGTGGATGGTCCCACACATATTCTGGACCTGGCCTGGGGTTGGAGGAAATGAAGTGGGTTAGCAGAGGAGAAGTTCTCATACACACACCAGGCCTGGCCTGGGGCTGTAGGGGTCCAGTGAGCAAGACAGAAGGTCTCACACACATTTTGGGCCTGGGCTGCATATGGATGGTTTGCATGCTAGAATAAGATGGTGCAGGACAGTGTTCTGGTTCAGGGTTGCCACCACATCTGCAGAAACAGAACAAATGTCTGATGGTTTCTTCTAGATATGGCTTTTGCTGATTTTGTTGTGAACAGAATACAATAATATCATGGCTTAAGTCATGTTATTTTCCTATCAAGAAAAAAGTCTATTTCTTTGATCCATGATTCCAAGTTGTTCCCACAATCAGTGACAAGTGGCAGAAGTAACAAGACCCTCAGGACTTGCAATACACTTGGGACTTACATGTGTCCTCCTTGGGTCTTTGCTGGTTGCTGAAAGAAGGCTCCAGCTGTCTCTGTTCCCTTAATGGAGGCAGTCAAATCAGCTAACGCTCCCTGACCTATGGGCGACCTAGCGACTCTGTGGACATAGACACGACCCATCAACACTGACTCACACTGAGAGAGACAAGAACAAAAATTCAAAGTTTCTTGAAAGCAAGCAGTAATATGCAATCATATGTCCAATCTTAATTTGACAATAAAAATAGATGATATATCAACCATTGTTAATCAGCTATTCTTGTTTTGAAAATCTGTAAAATGTGTATTGTATGTTACCCTGTTTCTGATTTTTGTCCTTTCTTTTGTTTTTACTTTTCAAAATAAAATAAACAAAAAAAATCAGAAAACTAACTCAGACTAAACTAATCATGTGGTTTTTCTCAGCCAGATTCTCCATGTGTAGAAAAGAAGGTGAGTTTATTTGAAGTTTCTAAGTTTTAGAAGTGGTTCGTTATGAAATAAATTCCTGAACTCTATTATAATTCATCAGGATCAAAGATCCTTCCAGCTCCCCACTCCTAAGAGGTGAACCATATCTTCATATTTACAAAAAGATTGCCAAATGCCACTCATGATACTTGTATTTCAGGTAACAAGAATAGGAAAATGGCAAAAGCCTTCCACATGAGAAAGATGTGATCTTTTTTTTTTTTTTTTTTTTTTGATTTGATCTTTTTAAGAAGAGCTCTCTTAAGAGCACCACCAAAATTCTTAACCATACTTATCTGCAAAGAAGACTGGCAGGTATAGTTTTTATTTCAGGACACATTGCATGTCACCCCACAAAACAGGATTTCTATAATCAGGAGGAAAAAGAAATTGAACATGAATTAGCAGGAAGCAATTTTGGTCACATGATTGTCAAGAATCCTTTGGGGTTTTAAGACAATTTATTTTTGAGTTATTGATGAATACCTCTTATTCTATTCCATAGAGATACTGTCATTACCAGTTCAGATGCTTTAAAAAATAAAATTATGAATTTGTCTGACATTATTTTCACTAGACACCTCATCTGCCTTGGGCATATGATTGTAAATAGGGAGCTTTCAAAATGTTTTATAACTCTCTACTTTGTAGTAAAAGAATGGGGCAGGTATTAGGGGCATTGTTTTGAAATTTATTCAGATATTCTTTATTTTTCATTTATACAAAATAGTGATGGAAAAAATAGCACTAGAAACAGTGCAAAATTTCACTAAACAAAGCAATAGGCATTCAATAATGGTTGCTGTATTACATGATACCATCTACAAATTAGTTGCTCAGATTGCCAAATATAAATGTGTAAGATTCACTTAAAGAAAAAACAAAGCAAAATAATAACAAAAATGTTATAAAAAATTCAAAAGAAGAGAAAAAATAAATTTAAGCCTTAACTGCTCCTTACAAAAGACCAGCAGAAATCAACAATATAATTATCCAAACTACTGTGCATATATATCTTTTTCCCCCTCTTTCGTTTGTCCTTTTCCTCATCCAGTTTTTCCTTCCAATTAAATAAATACTTTCTTTTTCACAGTATCTGTTGTATCTTTCAGATTTTAATTACTCTTTTCAGGTTTTCATACTAGAGAGATAATACAATGTTTGTATACGTGGATCTGATTTATTTCACTTACCAATATGGTCTCTAGCAGCATCCTCTGGATGCATTTATCTACAAAAGCCTTGAATTTATCTTTTTATAGCTGAATAGTACTCCATTGTGTAAAAATAAGGCATGATTTTTATCCATTCCTCAGCTGGTGGGCATTTGGGTGTTTCTAAGATCTAGCTATGATAAATTGCACAGCTACAAACGCAGTGTACATATGTTGCTGTGGTACAATGACTGCAGCTCTTAGCAGTTAAATAAGGCAAGTGGAGTATAAATAGTTCAGATGCGGGGCAAGATCTAGAAGAAATCCTCCATGTTTCCAGGTTCTTTTAGCACCTTCAGATTTGTCAGGTTATATTATTGTTCACATTTCAGCTTCTATCACATAAAACTTATAAAGCCTGATATATTACTGACTCAAAATAAATAAGGATATTATATATCCTGAGAGAAACACAAGTAAAAATAAATGCTATGTAAAAATGAACATATGTCTACTGTGCTAATTGCATATTTATCTTAAAGTCAAGAAAACAAAATGTTAAATGAAATCACTGAACACATCAGTTCTGCGCCATAAACTGATTAATATGTACTAGAAAAAGGATTTTGAAAATATTTCTTTTATAAAAATTCCAGCTAGTCCAAGTCTGAAACAGGGGAACAGCTCTCATGAAACATAGGGAAGACATAATTTCCCATCAGCTGAGTGACTGGCAACAGGGAGTGGATCTAACCCAATACACAGAAAATATACATGAAATTGCTTATATCCAAAATTTATGGAATCAAGTTTTATGAATGCTACATAAAGATAAAACATAAAGTGTTTGCCACAGTACATAATATGCATATGCATGGCAGTAAATATGTTATTTGGATTCCTTTTTTCATTTTTATTTAGTATAAGGTCTGCAGGGTCTCACTATGTAGATCGGACTTGTAGTGATTCTCCTGTTTTCAGCCTCTCATGAGCTGGGATTACGGGCATGTACCACCATGCCTAGTCTTAGTGGCATCCCAGGGGCAGGATGGCATGGCAGGCCCACCATGGATTTCTTTAATGAAATACTTCCTCTCAGTACTGACCAATCTCCACACTGTTCCCCGATTTCCACCTCTGTTCTGCCAGGCTATTGTTTGAGGCCCCTTCTCCCCGATATTCTATTTGTAGCCATTTTAAAATAGCCTTCTTCCAAGAAAACTTTGCTGAATAACCCTTGACCTTCTTGCATTTCCAGGGCTTACCTCAGATAATGCACTCCATGCACGCCATACCTCTCCTTGTTCTGTCATTCCACCCTCTTCTTAGCCACCCATGAAGTCCTTGTACGTAACTTGGTAACCTACCCAAGGGCTTCTTTGGTCAGTGGAATATACTTAGCAAATGCATGCAGCAAAAAGGAGCATACAAATGCCCCAGAGTCAAGGCAGTCCCCCATCAGTGACCAGCGGAAACTGCAGAATGAGACCTTCTACTTCACCCAGAATCCTGTGGAAATGCTCAGCCCCCAAGGGGTGCAGGGTCTGACTCTTTTCATGTCAGTGTCCCACGGGAGCTCATGAATCCATCTGGGTTAGCATCTTCCTTTTCCTCCTTTGCATCCCACATCCCAAGAGATGTCATTGTTTCCTGAACACTACCTCTCCTACAATCTTTTATCTGCTACTGAGAACAGAAGTAAAATACCACCTACCTCCTTTTTATGTGCACTTTACCCGGGAAGATGATTAACTCCTGCAGTGCCTGGCACATCTTATTTCTCTGATGATGCTTTTGGACTAGTTTGTCTTTGCAGTTAGTTGAGTACAGAAATCAAGAGGACCTGTTTACAAATGTTTATATTAATGAATGACTTGAAAGGCAATTGAAGACCTCGCAGGTTCTGAGTCTCTGTACAAGGCTAAGGAAGCAGTGCTTTCAGTATTTAGGAGGGCATGGGGAGAATGGATAAAACTGTGAAGAGGCTGGTTCAGAAATCTGCCCATGAGGTCACCATCCTCAAAACTGGAAGGCTCCACTGAGGGTGATCTGTCAGTTACTGAGAGGAACAGAAGCTGGGGAAGTTGAGGAGAGAGAAAGACAATTCTAGTCTCCTCAGAATCCCGAGTGCTAGATTTTTCCTTATGTAATTGTCTCATAAATGTCTGCATGGAGCAGTTAAAATATAACAATAATCCTGTCTCTGAGTTATCAGATCAATTCACAGTGATTACCTTTGAATTTGACCATTAAGTGTTTCTGATGAACTTTAAGGTCAAACTGCAAATTGAGCAAACCTTTTGGAACTTGGATCGAATTTTATTGAATTTACAGAATGCATTTTGAATGACTTGGCAGGCTTATGTTATTAAGATGACCTGTACAGGAATATGATGTTTTTGTGTCATTTGAATACTTTTGAAATCTTTAATAAAGTTAGTATTTTTTCCTTCCTTCCTTCCTTCCTTCCTTCCTTCCTTCCTTCCTTCCTTCCTTCCTTCCTTCCTTCCTTCCTTCTTTCCTTCCTTCCTTCCTTCTTTCCTTTGTTCCTCTCTCCTTCCCTTTCTCCCTCTCTTTTCTCCACCCCATTTCTCCCTTCTCTTCCTTTCTTCTTTTTTCTTTGGGTTGTACTAGGGGTTAAATTCACTTGTACTTTATTACTGAGCTACATCCCTGGTCTCCTTTATTTTTAATCTTGAGGCAAAGTTCACTAAGTTACAGTCTTACTGCCTTGAACTCCCAAGTAGCTGACATAGGAGTGGACTACTATGTGGGATAAATGCCTGCTTTGGCAATCACAGGGACCAGGGTTCAATTCCTGACCCTGCATGCAGCATTGGCGCTGCCCCTGGAGTGCACTGAGCCTTGACTGAGCCCGGGCGTGGTGGTGTACGCCTATAATTCCAGTGCTGGGAGGCTGAAAACAGAAGGATTCTACAAGTCCGAGCTACAGAGTGAGACTCTGTACCAAAATACATAAACTGGGAAGAGGGAGAGAAATGAACCACTGTGTATGGATCAATATTTTTCTTTATGTCAAGCTTACACATGTCTCATAAAATTATCTTTGTATTTTTTATTTAATTGTTGCTATTGTAAACGGACTTATTATATGATCTAATTATTGCTAACATAAGGCAAAGTTATTAATTTGTTGTATTTAGCTTATATTTGGCAATCTGTTAATAAATAGCATTTATAGATTCCAGCAATTTTTCACAATGCTTTTCTCTTTTGTAAATAGACAAATTGCACATTATTTGTAAGTAATATATTTTCTCTCTCTTTTTTTCTTTTATTATTAATTTCATTGAGAAACAAGTAGCAATGAGACAATTTCAAAACAGGTTAGGACAGTTACAATAATTGATACATTGCATATTGTTGTCTTTGTAGTAGTTATTCATAGTAGAAGATGTAGGCATGATATACTTTCTCTTTCTTTCTTTCTTTGTTTCTTTCTTCTTTCTCTCTCTCTCTCTTTTTTTTTTTTTTTTTTTTGACAGAACTGGGGATTGAACTCAGGCCCTTATGCTTGCCAGGGAAGCACTTATCCTACTGAGCCATCTCCCTTGTACTTCCCAGGCAGGCACTTACTCCGCTGAGCTATATCCCCAGCCCCAATATTTGTTTTCTAATCTAATCTCTTCTTCCTTGCTTTGGTGCACTGACTGGAAATACAGAGTTGAACATCACGGTTGTTGAACAGATTTTTAAACTTTAATGGCAAGTGTTACATGTGTGATAAAACCACACTACTAATGATGTAATAGTTCAAATTTATGGCTTTGGATTAAGTTTTTTGGCTAAAGACTGTGGTTGAGTTCCTGAAAACATCATTCTAAGGCCAATCACTCCTTTAAAAGCAACCTCATCATGTTGGGACCTAACCCCATTCTACAGACCACCAGTGTCTTCCTTAGGAGAGGCCACAGTACCTGAACTGCCATTCATGACATAGGGCTGCATGATTGCTTTCCAGAGGACTATGGCTCACTCACCTACAGCTGTGTAACTTTTAAAAATGTCTCCTGTGGGAGAGTGGGATGCTATCAAAAGCGACAGTAAATACAACATATAATTTGTAGTTCAAGCGATTTAGGGGCTTGCTCATATTGGGTCCACAGTTCTAGTGTGGGTATATGATTCATATGGTTCATTTTTGTTCCTTGCCATGTGTTCAGAGAATGACATCATTAAAGATCATCTGAAAATAATTAGGATTGTGTCACTACTTGGATTCAGAGAGGAAAGAAATAGGCACGTTGGCAGGGAAAGAAGGCAGTCTTGGGGAAACACTAAACACTGGAAGACAGAGAGCTCTTTACGGGACATCTGAAGTGTAATTTTGTGCACAAAGAGGGAGAATGTTTGGAGGAGTGAGTCCACTGTGGATCCCTGACCCTGGTCAGAAAATGAAGCAGGTATCCAAAATAACAAAAAGAAAAATTAAGTTTGTTGCTAAGCTGGGTCTTGGATTAAATCCCATAATGCACTTGAAGAAAGTGTCATTACCATCATAATCCAACCTTCAAAGCTAATGTAAAATGGATAATGGGAACAATTTTACTTGATATTGGTGTCTTTACTTTGCCAAGCACAAACTTTCATGGTGACCCTGCAAGGTTATAAACTTTAGAAGAGGCATCTAATGGTTCCTATCTGGTTAATTTTGCATCTGCAAATCTTTCCCTAGTTTTAGAAATGAATGCATGAATAGGAGGTAATGCCTGGGAGAAGAGCTTTGGCTGTGGGTATACACTGACACCATTATTAAGTGAAAAAAAGCATGCCAGTCTCTGAGAAAACTCCAGGAGGACAAAAAAGGCAATGATTTAGGCACACATGGTAGCTACTCAAGAAATTGGCATAGTTTGAATTGAGTTCATGATGTTATATGGCCTCACACTAAAGAGACAGTCTCAGAATGGCCTGTGAAATCTACCTTTGCAGTAAAACCTATAGGACCAAATATGCTCCTCCCTTGGTGGTGACTGAGGAAATCTGTTGGGTAGATGGGGCATTCCATGCTCCTTGCACACATTGCCACCAGATTCATTCCTGACAAGTGCTATGGTTTGAAGTCTTATGAGGGAACCTGAATTCCTAGTGCAACAGTGCTTGGAGGTGGGGCTTAAGGAGAGGGTATTAGATATCAAGGGCTCTGTCCTCAAGAATGGATTAATGCCAATATCCAGGGAGTGGTTTGTTTATTTGTTTGTTACACCCATATTTATTCTTTAGACTATTTCTATTGATTAGTTATAAATTTTAATTGTATGAGTTTCATTATACTCACAAGACAAATGTCAGAAAAATAAAATATGTGTTTTAATATTCATTGAATATTTATAAAAGAGCATCTAAATTTTCAGAATTCACTATTTTGGGGGGATAAAAATCTAAAATCAGCATCAAGAATAAACTCCTATATGAACTGCAATGAAAATATCAATATCAGTCTACAAAATAATCTTTACTTCAACTATTTCTCCTAAGGCAATCTGCATACACGACAATGACATATTCTGTCACTTACACTGAAAGCACATGTCTTGTTTTGCTGCCCTTTTACTTGAACATACTTGACATTTTATAATGTGCTATTTTTTTTTGAAAGACAAATTTTATTGAGTCCCTCAGCTCTAGTTCTCTTTCTCCTGCACTGTCTTGGTTCCACGGAGTTGCCCAGTCATGTGAGCAGCAATAAGACCCACTTTCACCCTGTAGGGGCACCTCTGGGGTTGGTTGAGGGTTTGCTGATGTACTGGTGGTTACCACCTCCAAAGGGATGTTCCACAGGATTCATGGCCACAGCATATACAGGTGGCCAGCAGTTCCTCTTTGCCTTGGTTTATCGATTCTGTCACTGCCTGCTACTACCTCAGCAACAGCTCTGTTGGCAGAGGAGATGACCTTAGTACCCAAGGGCAGCTTCACTCTGGTCTTCTTGGTTTCAAGGTTGAGAGAAACAACTGTGGCACAACTCCCAGAGGAATGGGCAAGCTTCCTCCTGTCCCCCAGCTTCTCCTGCATGCAGCACACAATGGTAACCTCAGGCATGGTGCCCACAGGGAGAACATTGCCAATGTTGAGTCGGGACTTTTTGCCAAAATACATTAGCTGGCCCATGTGGATACCCTCAGCGACAATGAACAACTTGGTATGCTTCTTGAATCAGTAAGGATTCCAGAAAATCACCTTAGTGGGAGTTATGCCGCAGCCTGGGTTGTGGATAATGTCCTTCGCGATGCCCTTGATGTAGCCATACCGTTTTGTGAAGTCCACGGTGTATAGACAAACAGCGCCCTTGTGATGCTTCACGTGCACACGAAACACAGAACTAGCACTCTTTTTCTGTCCGCTGATCACACTGCCCATGACAGCGGGTCTGTTCCCGAGCATGGCTGAAAGAGAAAACAATGCTATTTTTTAATGAGCTTCTTGTTAGACTGTACAGTGTGCAGTTAACTGAAACACAAAATATGAATAAAATAATTAAATTCTTAATATGTATTTGTGTTTAGAATACACATCAACATTCTCATATCAGCTGTATATTTCCTTACAAAGACTAAGAGCCAACATAAGAAATCAATTCCTTTTTTTTCCATTTATTTTTATTTTATTAAAATGCAAATGTCAATCAGACAGTTTCAAAACACCTTAACCATACAGAATCGATGAATTAATACATTGCAAACTGTTTTCATAACATTTTGGTATTGTAAAAGGTGCATACATGATATTATATTTACAGGTTTTTTTTAATAGCTGAATTATATCAAAAATTCAATAATTACTTACCTAGTGGATGACCATAGCACTAAAAGCCGACATAATATCCTGTCCAACCACCATTAGTGCAGATCTTGCCTATCATAGAATTATGTAGAAGCACAGCGTTATCTATCCCAACTGTACTGTCTATACACATACATCATGATTTTTTCTTTCTACAACCCTTCCTTTGTCTATACCTGTCAAAAGTGGGCACTCCATTGACATTCAACTACCTTAGGTGCTTGAACTGGACACCACAATCCAACACAGTCCAGCATTCTGCAACCATAGGGAGTTATTCAAAGAAATTGTCGACCATATCCATTTACAGCTCAGCTTAATATTATGGGCTCACGATGTATACTTCATTTTTATACTTTTATACTTTTCTGCT
>PVKA01053928.1:0-11000 GCA_004027165.1 Ctenomys sociabilis | reverse complement strand
TGCTGTTGTTCCTTTGCTGCTGTATCTGTTACTTCATTCATTGCAGCTGAGCTAGTGTCCTCTGCCTTTCCTGATGGACTCGAGGTCTGGGATTGCATTTTTCCCCTTCTCTTTGTCATTTTGTATAGCACTGATCTTTGACCTTTGGTGTAGAGCTTTGGTGCAGCTATAACCTTAGCTTGTTATGAGATTCGGGTGCTAGTCTTTAAGTTTGAGATTTTCCAGGTATGCCTATCCTGGGTCTAGCTGTTGTGTTCAGTTCCTTTTTTGCTGCAGCTCCTTTGGTTCCCCTCTGTTAGTTCCCGGGGTCAGCTCTCCTGTGTCAGGCAGGGCGTTCCCCAGGTGGGTGGGCCTGTGCTTTGGTGGGTTTTCTGGGCTCACAAAAGGATAGTGGATGATCTTATTCACTGAGTAGGCTGTACTGAGCTGGCCAGCTTGTGCTGGGTCCGGATCTACAGGCCGTAACCCAAGAAGGCTGGGAAAGGTCCCTCTGGTGCAGTGGGCCTGGAGCCCTCACTCATAGGCCAGGCTGTGCTGGGTTTCAGTCCACAGCGTGGGACCGTGGATTGCTGAGAAATGTCCCTCCGGTGTGGCAGGCTAGGCGTTCTCACTCCGGGCCGACCTGCACTGTGTCTTTGGCTGTGGGGTGGGACCAGTAATCACCTGGAAGTGTTTCTCTGGCACAGTGTGCCTGGAGCTGTCACCCGGCCACGGGAGGTGACGGACAGCTTAATCCCTGGGAAATGTATCTCAGGCACGACGGGCCTGAGGTTCTACACTCACTGACCTTTGATGCCCAGAGAATCGGGGAAATTCCCACTCAATCAGTGGGCTTTAGGTCAGAGGATCCGGGGAGGTGTTGGTGAGCGGGTCCTGAGGTTTCAGGCCAGTCACTGCCTTGGAGGGGTTGGGGACAGGGATCCAGGAAGCGCGTGTGGGAAGAAGCCAAAGGCTCTCCCTCGGACTCACCACACTCTCACTGCTCTGGGAAGCCTGGTGAGTCTTGTAAATTCGCTCTCGCTGGGAGAGCTTGGTGCGGGATCCAGGAGGCCGCTGGAATCAGCCACTGTCTCTGGCTGGTCTCAGGGGCTGGGCGGGCGTGGGCGGGATGGAGCAAGATGGCGGAGTGGGCCGCGCTGTCTCTCGCTGGTCTCAGGGCCTGGGCGGGAGCGGGCGGAATGGAGCAGGATTGCAGAGTCGGCCGCGCTGTCTCTGGCCGGTCTCAGGGGCTGGGCGGGCGTGGGCGGGATGGAGCATGATGGCGGAGTCGGCCTCCCCAAATTTTTGTTATGTCATTTGTATTGACTCCGTCATTCTCTTGATACCAATTATTCTCACATTGTTCATCCTGGTGTCATCTTCCAGGTGATGGATTCTTTTTTCCTGCATTGTCATTGTTTTTAAGAGATCCTTTCTCACCTTTTCACTAGCTGCTCTGTCATCTTCAAGATCTGAAACTCTCCCTTCGCTTTAACTCAGACGGTTTTGTAGACTCGTGATTGCTACTTTTTGTTCTTCTATATCTCTTTGTGTTTCATGTGTTCTATTTCTTTTCTGTATCACTCAATGAAGGAATCCATCGTATTTCTGATCTCCTCAATTTTTTTTTATCCATGTCTTCTTTAGCTATAATTATTAATTCTTTTCCTGCAGTGCTTCTTCCAAGTTGGGTTTCCTCTGTATATTTCTGGACTTGTTTCTGTATTTCATATGCTATGACTACAAATAATTCTTTTTTTCAGATAATTCTTCTTTGATTTTAGGACTTATTTCTGCTTTGCATTCGTCATGATCTTTCTGTTGTTGTTTCATTGCTTCAGATGCTCTTAATTGATATATTTCAGCTGGAAGAGTGCTCTCTGCACTTGTTCTCGTTGAGCACAGTTTTTCCACCCAATGTTTCTGGAATTCATTCTTTATTTCAGATACTATGTATTTAGGTATTTCTTTTTTAACTTGTTGAATTATTTCTCATTTTATTTCCTCTATAGCTTTTTGCTGTTCCTCTGCTGCTGTATCTGTTAATTCATTCATTGCACCTGAGCTAGTGTCCTCTGACCTTACCGGTGGGCTCCAGGTCTGGGGCTGCATTTTTCCCCTTGTCTTTGGCACTGACCTTTGACCTTTGGTGTAGAGCTTTGGTGCAGCTATAACCTTAGCTTGATATGAGATTTGGCTGCCAGTCTATTAAGTTTGAGATCATCCAGGTATGCCTATCCTGGATCTAGCTGTTGTGTTCACTTCTTTTTTTTCCTGCAGCTCCTTTGGTTCCCCTCTATTGGTTTCCTCTTCAGGGGAGCATGAACCAAACTGCCATGCAAAGCAAATAATGAAAACTCCCTGTCTTAGCTGGCTTTGGGGCCAAGATCCGGAAAATTTCTGGGGTCTGCCCTCCTGTGTCAGATAGGTCGCTCTCTAGGTGGGCAGGCCTCTTCTTTGTTGGATCTTCTGAGTTCACAAAAGGATAGTGGATGATCTTATTCATCAAGTAGGCTGTATTGGGTCGGCCAGCATGTGCTGTGTCTGGGTCCACAGGGCATAACCTGAGAAGGTGGGAAAGGTCCCCCCTGTGAAGCAGGCCTGGAGCCCTCACTCACAGGCTAGGCTTTGCTCTGTTTCGGGCCATGCTGTGGGACCAGGGATTGCTGAGAAATGTCCCTCTGGAGTGGCAGGCTTGGAATTTTCATCCAGGCCTATCTGCACTGGGTCTGGGGCCCTGTGGTGGGACCGGTAATCACTGGGAAATTTTTTCTGGCCTGGTGGGCCTGGAGGTCTCTCTGGGCCACGAGGGTTGGGAGGGGCAGGGAATCCCTAGGAAATGTCTCTCTGGCACGGTGGGCATGGAGTTCTACACTCACTGAACTTTGATGCCAGGGACTCGGGGAAATTCCCACTTGCTCAGTGGGCTTTAGGGCAGGGGATCTGGAGAGTTGGTGGTGAGTGGGTACTGAAGTTTCAGGTAGGTCACTGGCTTGGAGGGCTTTGGGGCAGGGATGCAGATAGCATGCATGAGAAGAAGCCAATGGCTCTCCCTCAGACTCACCACACTCACTGATCTGGCACGCCTACTGAGTGGCGCAAATTCCCATTCACTGGGAGAGCTTGGGGCAGGAACCAGGAGGCCGCTGGAGTCAGCCACTGTCTCAGGCCAGTCTCTGGCTGGGCAGTATGGGTGGGATTGAGCAGGATGATGGAGTCGGCCGCAGTGTCTCTGGCCCATCTCTGGGGCTGGGCAGATGTGGGTGGGATCGAGGAAGATGGCGGAGTCCTTCCTTCACTCTTTTATAGATTTTTTTATTCTTGATTGTATTAATTTCTGCTCTTTTCCTTATAAATCATTCTTTGATCTGAGCTTTGGGTTTTGTTTGTTTTTCTTTTCCTAAAGGTTTGATTTCTACCTTAGTTTGATTATTTGACCTGTATATATTTGTCTGATGTGATGGTTCATTGCTATATATTTTTTTCACAGGACTAATATTATTGCATCTCACAAGTTAAATTATGTTACACCAAATTTATCACTTATATGTTGAAACCATAATTTCTCCTTTCCTTTCATATGGGCTTTCTGTTATTCAAGAGGATGTTGTCTGATTTCCAAGTATTTGAATAGATTTAGTGGCTCATTATTTTTAATTCATTTCCAATTTGATTACTCTATATTCCGCTAGAATACCCATGGAATAATTTCAATTGCTGTAAATTTGTGTATGTTTGATGGGATTCTATTAAGTTTATTTTGGAGAATTTACCTGCACTGCCAAGGGGAGTGTGCATGCTGATATACTGGGGTTTGACACTTTGTAAACATCTACTAATTCAATTTCCCAAGTAATCTGTTTACTTCTAATGTTTGTTTATGTTTACTCTATTTGGACAGTGGGGTGTTAAGTTCACCTATAATAATTGTGTTTGTTGTTATTAGACATTTTATATTTGGTAATAATCTGTTTTGCACAGTTGTGTGCACTGAGATTTACTGTACATGAATTTGTGACTGTCATCTCTTTGAGTTCTCCCTTAACAAGTTTATACTGACTTTCTTAGTCTCTTTTGATCAATTTTGGCTTAAAGTTCACATTTTCTGCAAATAGAATAGCTAACTTTGTTTTTTCTGTGTTCCTCTTACATGGAGGTTTGTTTTCTGATCTTTGATGTAATATATGAGATTCTATTTAGTTAAATGTGTTTCTTGAATTCATATTGTTGGATCCTTCAGCTTGATTCATTCTTCTAGTCTGTTTTGCTTTGTGAATTGATACAATTTGCACAGACAGTTATAACTGATGTGTTTTTCCCTATTTTGCTCATTATATTTTATCTGTTGTTGGTCCTCTGTTTTCTTTCCAATTGAATTGCATTGCTGGCCTCATTGGTTCATTCCACTAGTGTTCTTCTAATTTTGGCCTCTCTTTTTACTATACAACACACTTCTGTTTACCTTTGAGATCTGAGTAAGTCATGATATTTTACATTTGTTGTATTTCTTAGAAGTGTCGGAAACGTTCACTAATTTTGAATGAATGGTTTTCAGATTACTTCAACCTGGTTAGGAGGCTTTCTTTCAAAAAAAAAAAAAAAAACAAAAACTTGAAACCTTTCATCCCATGATCATTTCTGAATGACTGACTCAGTGCAGATGTCTTATGATTCTAATTGCTTTCCTTTAGAGAGGATTTATTTCCTTACTCTAAGAGCTGATAATGTCTTCTTGTGCTGAATTTCTGGGTTCATTATCACACGCTTTCATATAGAATTAGTTCGTGATTTAATGATATTCAATATGCCTCACATAATTTTTTGTTCAATTCATTATTCATGTTTGGAAATATTTGTGCCATTACTTCTTTATAGATATTTTTAATAGGATTTGAGATAGCTGAGTATGTGTAACATAAATCAGCTTTATTTTCTTCTTTCATTCAAATTTCAGCACTTGGACTGATGTTATATATCTTCACATTTTTTAAGATATTGCTGGTTTTTGATTGCTTACTACAATATTGTTTTCTACAACTGGCAGTCTATTGCTACCATTCCATATCTTGCGTATATATTCACAGGAATTTTTAGTCTTCTGGATTATTATTGGTTCTGTTTCCTGGCTTACATATGTTTACTATAATGGGGATTCAGAGATTTTATATTTTTCCTGGGCTTTTCCATTTTTCAATCTGTTTGTAGCCTAAATTTCTTAGACAAAATTTTCATTTTGATTGTTTATTTTTCTCATGAGAATTTATTATTCTACAGCTATGACTTTTATTCACATCTGCTTCTTTCTTTAAGAAAGACCAAACATCTGACTTCCATTTCACTCTACTGCTTCTTCCTCTGGACGTGTCCTGATTATATTGTTTGTGTCTGGTTCAATTTTCTTTCTGGTTCTTGTTATTTTAATTGTTTGTTTGATGTATTATTGTTTTAGATATTATACACTATGTATCATTATCCCTACTATCATCATTCTCCGAGGAATTTTCTATTCATCAAGGCAGTATTCTAGGTGTAGGTAGATCCTTGTCTTTGTGCCTGTGCTAGAAACCCAACTCCCCAATTTTGATTGATGAGACATTAACATTTATGGGACTCAGCACCACTTCATTCAGCTCTGCATATCACAATGCTTGTTACTCCAGAAAACCACAATGTTGAGTTGACACATGAAGAAGAAAAACTGACTACAGCGTGCCTGACAACCCAACTGTGGTTTTACAATTAGTAATGACCATATCATCAAACTTAGCCCAGTAAATATTAATTTTGAAAACTTTATCCTGAAATGCACGCTGTCCACTTACACAAAAAACGTAATGGATTGTGTGTACTTTCATGCAGGGACTTTTCTTCAGTTAACTGTTTTTTATCATATTTAGGTTGTATTTTATAGAGGTAGCACGTAAAGCAGAGATGAATGATGAGAAACTCATTAGCAACGTGATTGTAAGTTTAAAGAGAAGCAACACATTTGTGTGGGGCTTTGAATAGTGCAGGATGAAAGAATAAAAGAAAGGAAAAGAAATAATGAAGTAAAGCAATTTATACACGATGTTCATTCACTTGAAAGGATCATAAAATAGACATAGTGGAGGAGAAAAAGATGAGTAGAACAAAAGTTAAATGCACATAACAAATCCAAGTGGTGAAAAGAAAAGCATAATAAAAGGTGCCAAGTATGGAAAGCAGAACAAAAAAATGCAACCAAAACTACACACACACACACACACACACACACACACACACACACAGAGAGAGAGAGAGAGAGAGAGAGAGAGAGAGAGAGAGAGAGAGAGAAACACACACACCAAGAAATCACCAAATAGGCCTCAATCCACTGTAATAGAAGAAAACCAATCAAAAGGTCAATTAAAATTTTAAATCTTAAAATAAATAAGATGCCAACAGTTCTGTGGTAGTGTTCCTATGTGATTCCAACGATGTGTTGTGTAGTTCCACTGACTTTGCAGTAGAATTTGTGCTGCCTTAGGAGCTGATTTAGTTCTCTGTGTTAGGGGTGTTCCTCAACTTACGTTTTGAGCACCTACTTCTCTTTACTGTGTTTGTCTCTATGCGTTATTTTAGATGCTGTCGTAATCTGGAGTAGGAAAAACCAGAACTTGCTCCCAGACCCATGGAAAGTCACTTCATGACCTTGCTCAGCATCTTCTAATACACAGCATGAGCACCTCTTTCCTGCTGTTGTTGGACAGGGTGAATGCTCTTGTCCTGCAGTAGGGCATCTGGATTTGCCTGTTCGGGCTGTTGTGTCAGGAATGTTCTGCTTGACCCAGAGGAGAGGTTTTCTGGTCTCGTGTTCAGGACTTGTATAGTTTTTGTCCAACAAATGAGCTGGACATGTGTTGTGACAACTTATATCTTCCAGCAGATTTCCTACTATCCTGCTTCCAGTTCGCATTAGTCTACTTTGACTGGATAACACTTCCTTTTCTCATTCCACCCAGCATCCTTGACAGTGAAGTGACTCATGCATGTTCGTCCTCTGAGAGTCATTATTCCATTTGGGGTAAAATGCTGGCACCTACAGTCAACTTATATTCCCCTTGTTTGGAGGTAAAGCATAGCACCTCATTCTCCAACACCTGGTTTTGTGGGACATGTTTTGACACTGCCCTTGGTGTTGGCAATAGTCATGAACTGCTAGCTGAGGGCCTCATTTGCATTATTTTAAAATTGACAGTTTTCCCGCCTTTCAAAATATACATATATGAGATATTCATGATATTCAGTATAACATATTTATACATATGCAGTATAAAATTATCAGGTTGGGTAATTGGCATATCTATCTTTTTTCAAAATGTATTTGGTGCAGAGTCTAAAGGATGTATAGGGTTTCACTATGCAGATTCGACTCGTAGTGTTTCTCCTGTTTTCAGCCTTGTAATCTCTGGCATAACACACACGACCCAACAGGAACTATTTCAATGGCCATCTCAGCACACCCTGTGGTTGGGGGTGAAATGGCATCCCCAAAGATCAAACCCTGGCTGCTGAAATCTGCCTCAGCAGGTGCTTTAGTCTACTGAGCTCTCCGGCTGGCCATTGACAGATATTCCAACTAAGTCAAACCTCATTTGTTTGTGTGAGAAACTGAAAAATGTCTTTCTGTGAGATCTTCCGAAATACTGAATAAATTTGCTGTCAATTGCAGTTATGTGCCTATGCAACAGAAACTGTAAGTTATGCCTCATATCCAACAGAAGCCTGCACTCACCTTGAAGCTTACAGAACTGTCTTATGTGATTCTCTGTTGTCTGCACTTCACTCAGAATTTTGATACAAACTTTCTTTACATTTTCACCTCTGTTCTTGTGATGAACATTACAGACACTGGGACACATCTCTAGAACTCATCAAGGTTTCAGCAGCACAAGAAACCCTGACCACAGAACCTGGCCCACCACAGGGAAACATTATACTCTGCCTGACAATGCGAATTGTCCTCTTCATGTTGTGAATTTGAACAGAGATGAAAACACAAGAAAATCATGGGTTATTTAAGTAGAAGGATGGAAATAGTGAAATGAAAGTCACAGTGCTATTTTCACTTTTAGTGGATTTTCAGGAGATTGAACTTTGAAAGAGAATATAGAAAATGCCCAGAAGAGATAGCATGTATGAGAGTACAGGCAGTAAGGAGAGGATGTTGGGTGTCTACAGAACACAGGATACCTTCTTCAGTTCTTCATAACTCACAACCAGGACATTTTCTCTCTCTCTCTCATGGAAAGCCAGCCACGAACATGCTCAAACCAAGATCCAAAGAATCCTGCATGGGGGAATGCAGAAAGTATGTTAGATTAAACAGTCTAAAAATTAGGAACACTATATATAAACTTATCTGCCTCATCGCCATATCACTCATTAACTCACAGTCCTATAATAAGTCTTTTAGAGATTTACAGTGCACAATATGAGTTTTACACATCCATGTAAATTGTAGTGAAATAAAACAACAAACATATGAGGTGCTTCTGTATCTCATCTCAAATGGAAAGAGGAGTCAGTAACTAAACTGGATGGTAAATTTTTCTGGGCCAGAGAGATAGCTGAGTGGCTTGAGTGCCTTCCTGGCAAATTCAACTTCCTGCTTTCAATTTCAGAAACGAAAAAAAGATAACTGTCTCATTCTTTCACTGACCAGGATGGTCTCTTTGCTGCAGCCACATCCCACAAATGAAGTTTATCCTGATGTATGGCAGAAATATTCGTCTTCATGTATAAATAACATATGATCTTTATTCATTCAATTCTTGATGAACATACAGGCTGCTTGCAACATTTACATCTTCGAAATTGTTCTTCTATAAATAACGTTATACATGAATCAATGTAGTACGATTTCTTTCAAAAAGTTTGTAGATGATACCTGGAAGGGAGTCTGGACCATATTCAATATCCAGTAGTATTTATTGCTGTATTTGCTGCGTTTTGTTGTTTGTTTTTATGAGTAACCTTGTCAGTGCATGCACCTTGTGTATCAGGTACATGTACCTAATGAAACTTCTTTCTTTATTTAATCTCCTTTCCTGCCCATTTTCCTGCTGCCCTAATTACAATTATCCCATTTTTATTCTTGTTCACATTATATATTTTGATCATCATATTGCAATCCCTTGAATTAATTTAGTTGCTGTACATGGCAGATAGTTGTTCTTCTTATCACCCTTTTGCTTCTCATTCACAATCACTTTTGACCTCTTATACCACCATCATGATTGTAACAGATACATCCACTGCATTCTATCCATCCTTTATCACTATCTTTCTTATACTGTCCCTTACTGAAATAATAAATTTCATGTAGTTTTGCAATTATATATCTGGTTTAATTCACTGAAAATTATTTTTTTCCATGTAAAACCATTTTCACATAAAGGAGTCAAATAGGTCCTTGGCAATAGTGAAGTAATTTTCCAGTATGGGTAGATACTGACAATTGTTTGCACAAGTGTCTCTTCTTTATACTGCTTGATTCCAGGATTTAGATATTTTGAAATGCATTATAATAGTGGTGTGCACGGATCACTGCAAAATGACTTGCTAAGCTCTCTGTGGGAAATAATCTCTAATAGAGCACTGCAATACAAATAATTTTCTAATTTAGTTCTATGAGGCATTTCCTTAATGCTTTCCATAACATTCATATTTTCATAATAGTTCTCCTTATTTCCAATGAAGTATTAGGATTTTTTTCATAAAACCCTGATCAGCATTTGCTATTTTCTTTCTTCATTAGAGCTATTTTGTGTGGCGTGTGATGGAATATTAATGTTCTTTTAATTTATGTTTCCACTCAGGACAGGCATGTTGAACACTTTTTCTTACTTAGTGGCCATTGGTTCATCACACATGCCCATTTAATGACTTTGTCTTTTATTTTAGGTGGTTTCACATTTTTTAGTTCTTTATTTACTCTAGATATTAGCACTCTGTCTGAGGAATAGCTGGAAAAATATTTTCCCACTGTTTATGTAGTCTGTTACTTACAAGGTGATTATTTTGTGCAATTCTACTTTTGTTCTCTACTTGTGTTTTTCTTCTGGAGAGAGTCAATTAAGCTCATTGTGCAGCTCATACTAACTTCCAAATCACAACAGTTCGTTGGCCTCAGCCTAGTGAATGCTGGAATTATAGGCATATATGACTATGCTTGGATCAAAAGCTTTTGCATTCAATGTAATTCTATTTTTTTTTCTTTTTTCTTTTTTTTTTTTTTTTTTTTTTTTTTTTTTTTTTTTTTTTTTTTTTTTTTTTTGTATTTAGTACAGGGTCCATAGTGTCACACTACATAGGTCAGACTCGTAGTGATCCTCTTAGTTTTACTCTCCCAAGCACTGCTATTGCAGGTCTGTGACTTTACACCCATTCCCAATTGAAGACTCAGTATCCTGGGGGTGGGGCTGACAAAGCACCCCTGGGATGAAGCCATGGCAACTGTGCTCTTCCTAAGCAGGCACTTCAGTTTCCTGAGCTATCAGGTCGACCTTTATAACTCTATTTCTTGATTCTTACTTCTGTAACATTGGTACTGATTACCAAATCAATTCCAAACCTATGTCTTTAAGTGTTTTATATTCTTCTATGTAAGACAATTCTGTATTAATGCACTCCTTGTAAGTTGAGGAGCAATACACAGAAGTCAACTATTACTACTTCTACTCACTGCAGTACTTAAAATATTAACCAGAGCAATCAAGGAAAGGAGAGAAACATAATGAGCTCCAAATTTTCTGAGCAAGGAGATTGTGGAGCCACAGAGGAAAGAGATTGAAGTTCTATAGTGTGACTGGGGAGAGTCACATGAAGAGAAATCTTTTTCTCAGGCTCTCACAGAGAGCATTCTGGTCAAGCATTGGCCGTGACTCATCCACATGGATGACACAGACAAAGGAACTACAGAATAATGTACAGGACTACAAGATAAACCCTGAGAAGACTTCAATGACCACATAGGAAATATAAAGTTCATGTGTTGA
>PVKA01053927.1:0-10999 GCA_004027165.1 Ctenomys sociabilis | reverse complement strand
ATAGCAGCACAATGTGTGATAGCAAAATCTTGGAAACAACCAAGATGTCCATCACATGAGGAATGGTTGAAAAAGATGTGGTATTTCTATAGAATGGAGTATTACTCAGCTATTAAGAATGATAAGTTTGAAGCATTTATACTGAAGTGGATGCCACTTGAACATATACTCATAAGTGAAATAAACCAGACACACATGTATAAATATCGTATAGTCTCCCTAGTATAACAAGCGAAAAGCAGGTAAATAATTATTGAATCTTTGATATAATTCAGCTATTAAAAAACCTGTAAATATAATTTCATGTATGCACCTTGTACAATACCAAAACGTTATGAAAACAGTTTGCAGTGTATTAATTCATCGACTCTGTACGGTTAAGGTGTCTTGAAACTGTCTCATTGACATTTGTATTTTAATGAAATAAAAATAAATGGAAAAAAATAAAAAAATAAAAAAATAAATCGAAGCTTGAAAATGAAAAAATAAATAAATAAATTTTTACTTCAACTAACTCTATATGCTAATATTGGTAATCTGAGCAACTATGTGAAGGAGAGCAATGTGCAATAACGTACAATACAAAAAGCACATTTGAATACATCTCATCTTGTGCTGTTTTTTTTTTAACTGAGGAAATGAAGTATATATTTGGAATTAGCCAGCTGGATTCAGTTTAGATGACCCCCATATTGTTGGCAGCATCCAATGCATCATAATCAGTAGCCAGTTGAACTTATGCCTTCTTCTCTCCATCAGGCTTGATTAAGGTATTGACTTTACAGCATTGGTGTCATAGAGGTTCTTCAGAACTTATTTGATTTGGTGCTTATTAGCTTTCACATCCACAATTAACATGAGTGTGTTGTTGTCCTCAGTCTTTTTCATGGCTGACTCTGTGGTCATGGAGAACATGATGATGGCATAGTGGTGAAGCTTGTATCTCCTGGGATCACTCTTCCAAGGGTATTTGGGCTGCCTCCAGAGCCTCAGTGTATTTGGACAGCAGAAGGTGGGTGAAGTTCATATCTTATATTTTGTGCCTGTGGATGCCTTTTAGCACAGCCTTCTTGCCCTGAAAAGCTTTTGGTTGGCTTCATCTTTGGGAGGGGCAAGGGCTTCTTTCTTCACCTTTGGTGCCATCTTGGTAAAAGACACATCTTGTCCTATTAAATGTCTACCATCTCTAATGTCTAATCTATTATGATCATAGTCTCTTTAAAATAAATTAGGGGGCTGAAGACATGGCTCAGTAGAATATGAGCTTGCCTTGCAAGGGCAAGGTCCTGGGTTCAATGCCCAGTTCCACAAAATACATTAATTAATTAATTAATTAAAAAGTAAAAAGGAGAAGTAAAAGGTTAAGGCTCATCAAATGGAAGAGTCAATGTTTAATTGTTTGGCCAACCTTACATAGCTATATCTGGTAATCTGAGCAACAAATTTGATGATAACATTACATAATTGTTAAATTTCTATTCTTGATTCAAAATTCTGTGCCATTCCTATTGTTTTATGTTCCCTTGTTTCTGAACATGTTCTTGTTGTTTCTACTGATTAATATAAAATTTTAGGTCTGGACAGGTAGCTCAGTGTATTACAGTGCCTGCTTACGCAGACATAAAACCCATGTCCGATCCCCGCCGTGCAGCACAGGGCCACCCCTGGGAGACCTAAGACCATGATGGAGACTGGCTTGGTGGTGCACACTGATAGCCCCAGTGCTTGGGAGGCTGAAAACAGGAAAATCACTATGAGTTTTATCTCTGTAGTTAGACTGTGTAGACCCTGTACTAAACACAAAAACAAGTTAATTACAAATTAAATTTTTAAAATTCATAAAATAGACACAAGTCGAGGAGAAGGTACGCACCCGTTAAAAGCATGTGCCATGACATCTGCTCCAGGGAAATGAGAGCCCTGGACAGGTGTGTCCCTTGGAACCGCTGGATCCAGTCTTTTACGGAGTCCAAGAAGAATGCTTTATTCTCTCTACATATATGCCCATGTCCCTTCTCTCTATCCTTGGTAAATCCCAGCTATCCTTTGATGCCTTTTGTAATAAAGGGAAAGCATCAGCGCACATTTCCCCAATGCCATTAGCAAGCAAGACACTAACTGAGGACCTGTGTGTGCTTCTAGGCGCTTTCTTTGGATATGGACAATACACATAGTGAAAGGACCATGGGCTCGCATTGTTTCGTGATGACAGAGGTTGGCACAGGGCCTGTGCAGTGAGCGAGATATCCAGCCTCCTCTACGATGCTTTGAGACAGTGTGACACTAAGTTACCACAGTGGGCTCCACCTTGCGATCCTCAGGGCTCAGCCTCCTTGAGTGGCAAGACGAGACGCAGGCACCAAATACACAACTTGGAAGGTATGTGGGTTTCCCTCACATCTTCACTTGGCTTTCATTACAAATGCTAGTCCTCGTGTCACAGGAAGCCATGACATTAACCCACCAAATAGGAACAACTGTGCAGTCTTTCTGACTTCCCCTAGGCCTAGAGCTTTTGAGTAACATGGAGGAGTTTGGCAAACATGGGGTCCTGCACACAGGACATCGATCTTGTATTGAGGTCTTGGCTACTTTCCTGAGAGGCCTCTGTTTCCTTTTTAATGTCAACCAGACCATACTGATGGGAAGGTTGCTGATTGTTGTGTGGTTTACTACCCAGCTACTTACTTAACTGTTACCTGGAATAGCCTTCCAGGATAGTCTTCTTCTCTGTCAGGAGGAAGAGCACAGGAGCTGAGCTATGATAAACACTGTCCTCTGGGATCATCAGACCCAGAGTGAAGGCACAGATGTGATGTTGTTGAGAAGGGGGAGCACCCGCATTTGCAAGGCCTCATGGGAGATTCTGACATGGCTGCGGCACCACACACACACAGAAATGAAAGCAGCCCAGGGAGCTATCGCTATAGTGACGGGCACATTCAAGTTTTCCTTAAGGAGAAATCATGGAATTCAGGGCCTTGTCATTTAGCAAACACTCAGTTCTCAATTTAGAAAGTGCTTAACAGGAATTCAGCACGTTCAGCTCGATGTCCCCATGCATTCAACCATTTAATTGAGCTGTAATTTATGGAAAGCATAGATCATGTCTCTAAAGGGTGCAGGACAACGGCTTTCACCGGCTTCACCCTCTTGTGCAGCTATCGCCACCATTGCTTTCAGAAGACTCTCCTCACTGAAAAGGACCGGGTGACTCAGGATGAGGGAAGCTGTTCAGCGAGAACATTCCTAGCTGCAAAGGCTCAACAGCTGAAAGGGGGAGGACTCCTCAGCTGCACGGTTTAAGTCCAGATGGAATATGGAAGGGACCACCGTATGCCCTGGAAAGTTGTACCAACCTACAAGTGAGTGTAGTTTAACGCAAGATAGTAACTGGCAAGGCTCTTCCATGAACAAGGCAAAGAATAGGTAAATTGAGGAGCAAAATGAAACCAGATTGATTTGTAAAGGCTCTGGAGGCCTCGAGGTGGGGGATGAATGTAGGGTGGGGGAGGAGGGCTGAGACATGAGTGCAGATGCGCTGTGTGTGTGTACCTGCTCCCCGTCGTGAACACCATCACATGTGCTTCAGATATGGACTAATATGATATTTTTGAAACTAAATCAGGGCTTTAGCGATCGAAATTTCTTTCATATTCTCCTAACAATCACATTTCCCTGTCACCCTGGCAATATTTTTCTTACAAGGCAGTGTTGGGATGGCAGGTGAAGTTGTGTTTCACTGTTGCTGGAGAGAACACGTGCAGCTTTCCTGCATGCAGTTTGACAATGAAGGGGAGGAGCATAAAACTTTTGGTATCTTGTGAGCATATGCACAACCTGATAAATGCAGTTTTCTTGCTCAGGCCTGGATCTCCTCCCACACTCTCCCTCTCCAGCCCCCTGCTGCACTCTCACAAGCAGGCCCTGTGCTAGGCCCGGCTAATCC
Source organism: Ctenomys sociabilis (assembly GCA_004027165.1). Lineage (NCBI taxonomy): Eukaryota > Metazoa > Chordata > Mammalia > Rodentia > Ctenomyidae > Ctenomys > Ctenomys sociabilis. The sequence continues at coordinate 7,050 of PVKA01053927.1, read as the reverse complement.
TGTCCACTTAGGGAGCTTGGTTCACTCAGCTGACTCTCATGCGATTCTCAGGATGCCCCAGACAGACATCGGGATCAACTTGGTCCCTGCTTCTTGGCCAGTTTGGTTCTTCTCTGCAGGGTAGATGCTCATGTTGACCAGAAGTAAATGAGGCCATGGCAGGAAGAAGAGGACACATAAGGCCAGACGTGGTGGGCACAACTGTGACACCAGCACTCAGGAGGGGGTTGCGGGAGGATCACTGAGCTTTGGGCCACCATGGACTAGAATGTGAGTACTAGGCCAATCCCATCTTCACAGAAACCTTGCATCAAGCAAACAGACAAACAGAACAAAAAAATAAACCCAAATGAAAAATAGGCTTCCTTGACTGTGAGCACAGAGTGTCAAAATGCATTTGTCTTCATTCATTCTTTGTGGGGCACACGATCCTTGTCATATCTGGTTTTAAATTTTTAGTATTTACTGTGTGCATACAAAAACTCATGAAAAAATTTCGTCATTGACTACTGGAAACTTTGACAGTTTGTTGGTGTTCTAAGCCTTGGGAAGAACAGTACAAAAATTTTTTAGAAGAAATACAATGCAAATGCCTATAATACTTTATAAACGAAAATACTGACCTCAGTGAACACACCGAGGCACTCTCCTCACATGCCCATACGCACGTACTGCCTGCACGGACAGCACACGTGTTCGCTTTCCTGGGCTGCTGCTTGGACATCCTTGATATCTCAGTGGTCTTGCTGTTTGTCAGGAGGTTATCATCATATTATATACTTCAAACAGAAACTTAAAATATCAATCAGTTAAGGTATTCCATTCCTCATGTGCATTGGGTACTTGGAATAAACATCATTTTCATATCAGCTGCACACTTGCTTGTCAAACCAAAAAAGAAAATCTCAGGACTACATCCTGTATGAACTACAATGAAAACTTCAGTAGAACCCTTCCACAGAAACAAGCTTTGCTTGGCCTGTCACTCCCAATGGAGTCTCCACACAGGACAACGGCATGTTCCATGCACACACGGCACTTCCACCGGCAGCACATGTGCCTAGCTCTCCTTTCCCATGTGGCGGTCTTGTCACCTCCCTCCTCTTCCCGTTCTCTCAACAGCTTTCTCCTGTATAGGAAAACGGGCACCGGAGAACAGTGGGAAGATACCAAGAAGTAGGGGGCAGGGCCTTGGGCCGTATGTTCGCTGTCAGGGTAGAGGGTCTCTTTCATCCTTGTCAAGGGACTGCTTATGTTGTCTCCTTTCATACAACACTGACCTTGAAATTCCTATGTAGAGCCCAGGCTGTCCTTGAACTTGTGCTCTCCCTGTCTCTGCCTCCCTTGTGCTGGTATTGCTGATGTGCAACTTTAAACTGGCTTTATTTTATTTTAATTTATTCTATCTTATGTATTCTTACAGGGTCTCTCTCTGACTTGAAGTGAGCCTCCTGTTTTGAACCTCTCCAGCACCTGGATTACAGGCATGTGCCACCGTGCCCATACTTGGTGGCTGGCTCAGAATGCCTAATGGCTGGGTCAGCTCAGCATGTAGCGCCGAGGATCAGATGCCGCTCATTCGCTGTGCTTTCTGCAGGCCCTTAGTGTACTGAGCTATTTCTCTGACCCCCACACCTGTTTTAAAACACATTTCTCTCAAGAAAAAAAATGAGATCCATGGCCAAAAAGTACACATAAAGTTGGTGGACAAGAAACTCATTTGTTAGTGAAAAATCTCTTTTTTTTTTTTTTTTTTTGAAGAGTAAGAAAATGATTTGAGAGAAAACAAACTTCTATCTGCGAAGGACAGAACAGATCCCAGAAAGTGGGTCACCCAACAATCACGCTTCTTAGGGTTAGTTCTTTTGAGCGAAGACATGAGGGCAGATGGGCTTATGGGGGGAAACAATGATAGACAATCAGTAAGATTAAAAGTATAGTTGCTTAGGTAATAAAAATCCAATGGCAAATCATAGGACAGGTGTGAGGAGAGACAAAACCAAGGTGACCCAACAAGCGCACAAGTATAGTCAATAGGTAGTAGTAATCAGATGGTGATCAAGTGGGTAAGCCAGGTGTGTAACAGTCACTGCTGGACAGACATGGGCTTGCTTGGAAGGGGAGGCTGGAGGAGGTTTGGTCCTCTGTCCAAGGTCTTTGATGCTGTGTTACTTGATACATTGTATCAACTTGGATGAATCAGCTCCGGCAGTTCTCTGCCTGGGGGGCCCAGCAGGGCAGGTGGGCAGGGCTCTGGAACTGAGGAAGACTGCCTGCAGCCCTGCCCTGCTTCAATTGAGAAGTCCTAGGCTTCAGAGGAGCTTGATCTTCGCAGCTGCTCCACTTTGGAGGAGCTCCAATCTTTGATCTTTGCCCTGGAGCGCTGGGCAGTCAGCGTAGAAGGAAGCTCTAGAGAGGCTTGATGGACGCTGCAGCTACTGCTCCTCCTCTGCTCTTCATTGTTTTTTGCAGCCATAAACTGCTGTTATTTGTCTTGGAGCCAGAGGAGTAGGACTGAACCCTCCAGTAACTGTGAGCTAAATAAACCTTTCCTTCCTTAATTTTGAGTGTCGAGTATTTCTCTCAGCGATGAGTAAAATGTAGCTAAAACAGATGCCTACTTAGAAAATCAGTCACACACACACACAAAAGAACATCACTCTGTTGCTCATCCCTAGGGAACTATACAGATCAATAGTTCTTTTTCTCCAGCCTGGCCCTTACTGAATATGCCTCCAATCAGTTTTCTGCTTCAACTTCTAGATGCCCAACACTGCAGGAATGTCTCCAATACTCCTAAACTAGCCTAGCTCTGTATACTACCCCCCCTCTGAAGAAGACCTACCTTCACGTTTGTCATCTGCTGTCTTCTCCAAGGACATTCTAGAGGGAGACTGCAGTTTTCAACCTGGACCATGCAACCTAGAAAATAAGCAATGTGAAAGTTTCTCTGAGAAATGCAACCCACTCTTCACTTGACTCACAAAGGTACAATTCATTCATTCAACATATGGAAGAACAGTACAGAAAACATGAATAGCTTCTCTCCTTGGAGTCCATACTGTGGGGAGACAAACAGTAAACAAGAGGATATATTTTAGTGTCCAATGCTACAGATGAACTAGACGCCATTCTAGTGGATAGATGGTTGAGGTTATTCCAAATTTACTTATTCATAGATGTTAAAGAATCATACTTCTTTCCTCAAACAGCACTTGTCTTTTGTGGAATTGGACTAAGCTCAGTGGTGTGCAGACTTTGGAATATCCCAAGATACAGGACATGGCCATGCAGTGTGCCACACGGTCCTTCATTTTTCCTTAAGTCTACTCACCTGGTGGTCTGTCCACAATTCCTCTTCCTTCACCTATTTCCCTAGACTGGGTCATGGATCTTGCAGTTCTGTTGGGTATTTCCTCTTGAGGTAAATATGTTTCTTCTTCTTTTCTTTCTTTTTTTACCACAAGAACTCACAGCCTTATGCTTGCTCGGCTGTGGCGCTGAGCTATGCCTGGTCTCTCACTTGTATTTCTTATGTGCTCACTTTTTACATGATGTACAAATTTGATTTGCCTCAACTTTCCTTTTCATTTCATGATTCTTTCAGTTCCCAGGATATCCATAGGTTTTAATTACTCTAATTCTGATAACTTCATGATTTTCGTCTAGAAAATATTTTTCTTAACTTTCAAAAGATATTTCACTGTGGGGATCAGGGAGATGGCTCAGGGGAATGAGCGCTTCCCTGGCAAGTGCAAGGGCCTGAGTTCAATCCCTGGTTCCAGCAAAAATAAAAGATATTTCACTCATCCTCAAAGCAGTCAAGTTTATCTTTCCCTTTTCAACTGATAATTTCATTATCATACGAGTCAGATGAAGACTAATACTGGACCTCTCTCCCTGCCTGCTACATTCATTGAGATATTTACCATTTTGTGACATTGGATCTCTATCATAAATCAATATGCTTTCATGGCTCATTTCAATATGCCCTCCACATGGCTGAGGCACGCAATTGCTGGGCCTTCTCAGACATGGAGATACCTAACTATGATGCTGGGATTTGACTCACAGTGTGATGCTACTACTTGTGTGAGTGCTAATGCCGCAGGTTGTAGGGACTCAGTGGGATCTCGGTGTACCCTGGGTAGAACTGTGCTGATAACAGGGCAAAATTAGACAAGAGACGACATTCATGTCAGGTGGACTGTCTCTCCCTCACTTGAGGAAAGGTGAGCTGCCCCAGAACAGGAGGGCATTTATTTATGCCCCAGAGAGCTTATTAAGTTCAACCTCTTGACCCAGAAATCACTTACCAAGCTGCAGCAGCCTGCTGCAAGGAGCTCCCATGCTCTCAGGCTGGCTTCATCCTGCGCATGTCATTGCTTTCCAGCTTCAGACATTCCCAACCATTCCCAGGCAAATCCTATGTTTTATCTGCCAAGTATCATTGCAGACACCTGTAATCCTAGTACATGGAAGCCTGCAGCAGGAGGAACTGTGTGGAGTCAAGAGTTACATGGGCTAGATAGAGTTCAAGGTCATGCTCAATAGACAATAAGAAACTGTCTAAACCAAAGAAAAACTAGCCTGTGTTTTATAAAGTAGCAGCTATAGTCTGGGCTTGTTTATATCTTTAGTTTTGTGTTACGATCTGTTGACTCACGCATGATTACAAAACTGGGACTCCTGCATTTCATCATAGACTCTGTTCTCCTTTTCCCTCAGTCTTGCACAGAAAGTATAAGCACACAGAATGCGGGTCTTCACCAAAAGTGCAGAGCTCATGCTTGACATTTCTCCAAGGCTGAGGAGCCCATGATGGCATGTGTCTGCCTCATGTCAGAGACAGGAAGCCCAATCTGGTGGTAGATAATAAATGATGTCATGCTTCCTGGGACGTTAAAATCAACCATGTGGAAGAGCAATGCAACGCATACATCTGGCTGAACAAGCACTTCATGGTTGTAAATGTCCACATCAGAGGAACAGGAGTCTGTACAAGTAACTGAATTATGCACCTCAAGATCCTAGAAAACAGAGACAACCCAGACACACAGCTCTCACATAGGAGATCAAGCTCAACACAGAAATCAATAAAATGGCTGGGCCTTGTGGTGGTCACCTGTAATCCCAGCCCTTGAGAGGCTGAAGCAGGAGGACTGCTTCCAGTTTGAGGCCAGCCTGGGCTGCACAATGAACTCAAGGGCAGCCTGAATTACAGAGTGAGACCCTGTCTCTCAAAATCCAAATGGAAAAAAAATTTAAAAAACAACAGAAAAAACAAAATCCAAATGGGGTAGGAGTTAGAGGTCAGCAGGCACAGTGCCTGCCGGGCAAGCACAAGGCCCTGACTTCAAGGCACAGTACAAAACATAAACAAGTAAATAAATAAAATAAAAATTTAGAGAGCAAACTGATACCATTGACACTAATGAAGTATCAGGCAGTCATACAAATAGATGCAGAAAAGCCCTTGACAAAATGCAACATTCAGGATTACAAACAAACGCATTGGTAGGAGACTCAGCAGACTAGAGCGCATGCTTAGGCATTAACAGGGACCACGGTTTGGTCCCTGGACCACATGGTGTTCCTGCGCCACCCCCGGGTGGGCTGTGCTTCCACCGAGTACTTCACAGTGGCGCACCCTGGGGAGACTGAAAACAGGAGGATCATCACGATCCCGATTGGCCTGAAACAACTAAATACATCAAAAATAACATAAAATAAAAAGCCTATACCTTTTACTGTGAAAATCTGTGCTCTTATATTTATAATTCTTCTGCTTTTAACACTGCTGTATTCTGAAATTACATACCACTTGTTATTTGCTTAATCCTAAAATCCTATCAGTAGGCTTCAGACCACAGTTCTTCATCCTTCATTTTGGTTTTTTATTCAATAAGACTTTTGGATACATGTATATGTGAAATGCACAACAATCTTTACTGCTCTCCTAGTGGTCAATTGCATGAAAGTTATGAACATAATACATTTTTTTATTTTATATAAAATAAATACAAAAATGAAAAAAAAAAAATAGATGAGTTGGAAAAATCCATTGCAGTGCCTTCCAGGGGTCGCATGGGATTTGAAGGACCTTGGTCTTCCATCTTCCACGCCGCCACTGGGTTCTTGGTGGAACCATTTTTTTACTATTTTTTCATGCATATGGTTGTCGTATGGTCTCACTAAGCAGCTCAGACTCGAGGTGATCCTCCTGCTTTCAGCCTCCTCTGCAACAGTATTACAGGCGTGTACCAAGAAGCCCCGACTCCGCGACCATCTCCGCCCCCCCTTGGGCGGGGCTACCGCTCCGAGCGGTGCGTGTCACATGGTGCAGGAACAGAACCCCGGGCCCTGCACTTCCTTAAGCTTCCAGTTATTTTTATGTCTACACCGAGCAGCTGCGTCCACCCATGCCAGCTAAGTGACTTCTCTGTTGTCCCAGTCCAGCATTGTGGGAAAGAGGCCACAACCTGAGGACCAGCTTGGCGGTAAGTGAGAAACCTGCTGGAGCCCAGAGAGACCCACTTGTCTCAGGCCCTACCTCTCCCAGTCTCCAATTCTTCCCGCCAAGGGAACTCAAACCCTTCACCCTGAGAGACCTGAACTCCACATCTGGTAGGGAAAGTAAAGATCCCAGGATCGAGGGTCAAGCCCAGGACAACAAGCCGCCTCACACTGGGTGCAACCTTCTTCAGCTGAAACGACTCAGTCAGGTCCTGTGGACCTCCCCACCACACTCTCACCCAGTAATTTAATTTCCCTCAATGTGAGGATCGCCAAGCATCTCCATCTGAGAAGCTCAAGTCCCTCAGCCCAGTTAGGCCAAGATGATCCCCTCAAGACCCCAAATTTGTGAGCGAAGCGCCTGGTTCCACAGAACCCTCCCCCACTCAAACTGCACTTCTGCCAGCATATTCACCCCAAAAGTCTCCCACCCAAAATGTCGAGTTCCCTCAGCCTGGGGATCCACAAATACCCTGCACAAGAACAGACCAATCCCCCAGGGCCCTCCACATCACCCCTTCAGTAAATCCTGTG
>PVKA01053926.1:0-10999 GCA_004027165.1 Ctenomys sociabilis | reverse complement strand
TTTCTCTGGCACAGTGTGCCTGGAGCTGTCACCGGGCCACGGGAGGTGACGGGCAGCTTAATCCCTGGGAAATGTATCTCAGGCACGACAGGCCTGAGGTTCTACACTCACTGACCTTTGATGCCCAGAGAATCGGGGAAATTCCCACTCAATCAGTGGGCTTTAGGTCAGGGGATCCGGGGAGGTGTTGGTGAGTGGGACCTGAGGTTTCAGGCCAGTCACTGGCTTGGAGGGGTTGGGGACAGGGATCCGCGTAGCACGCGTGGGAAGAAGCCAAAGGCTCTCCCTCAGACTCACCACCCTCTCACTGATCTGGGAAGCCTGGTGAGTTCTGTAAATTTGCTCTCGCTGGGCGAGCTTGGCACGGGAACCAGGAAGCCGCTGGAGTCAGCCACTGTCTCAGGCTGGTCTCTGGCTGGGCAGGCGTGGGCGGGATGGAGGAAGATCGAGAATGGTTTTTTTTATTTGTTTGTTTGTTTGTTTTTTGTTCTTTGAGAATCAAAAGATTTATTTATTTTTTTTATTTTATTGAAGTACAAATATCAATCAGACAGTTTTAAGACACCTTAACAAGACAGATTTAATAAATTAATACATTGCAAACTGTTTTCATAATGTTTTGGTATCGTACAAGGTACATACATGATATTATACTTACAGACATTAGTATAGCAGATGTCTCTTATCAGTAAATTAAGAGTGTAGCTGTTTACTTATTTTTTATACCTGAATTATATAAAAAATTCAGTAATTATTTTCCTAGTGGATGACCATAGTACTAGAAGCCAACATAATATCCTGTCCAACCACCATTAGTGCACATCTTGCCTCTCATAGAATTATATAGAAGCACAGCATTATATATTCCAACTGTACTGTCTATACACACACATCATGATTTTTTCTCTCTATACCCCTTCCTTTGTCTACACCTGTCAAAGGTGGGCACTCCTTTGTCATTCAACTAACTTAGGTGCTTGAACTTGACAGCACAATCCAACACAGTCCAGCATTCTACAACAATAGTGAGTTATTCAAAGTTGTTGACTATAGCCATTTACAGCTCAGCTTAATATTATGGCCCCGTGCTGTATACTTCATTTTTATACTTTTCTGCTGGATGGTTAAGACCTAGATAGAGCAAGACTTATATACTAACACATGTACTTTATGTTTCTTACGTGGTCAGTGAAGTCCCCTCAGGGTTTATCTTGTAGTCCTGTACATTATTCTGAAGATCCTTTGTCTGTGTCATCCATGTGGATGAAAACGTGGCTTTCCACATGCCAAAAACTAAAACTTGACCCAGCTCTATCACCATGCACTAAGTTAAAGTCAAAATGGATTAAAGATCTAAACATTAAAACAGAAACAATCTCCTAGAAGAGAAAGTAGGAAGAACTCTTGAAGACATAGGGGTAGGTAAACAGTTCATAAACAAACATATATTCACTTGAAAGAATCAACAACTGGGATCAACTCTTCTTAAGGAGCTTCTGCATGTCAAAAGAAATTGTCAACAGAATGAAAAGACAACCCACAAACTTTGAAAAAATCCTAACTAATAAGCAATCAGACAGAGGACTACTGTCTAGAATATATAGAGAACTAAGATATAACAGGGCTCTCAAATTTAAAGACCCAATTCAGAAATGGGCATCTGAGATGAATACACACTTCTCGGAGGACGAAATTAAAGAAGCGAATAAATATATGAGAAAATGCTCCACATCACTAGCCATTTGTGAAATGCAAATAAAAACAACACTGAGATACCATCTCACTCCAGAAAGAACGGCTATCATAAGGAAATCAACCAACAACAGATGTTGGAGGGGTTGTGGGGAAAAGAGAACACTTCTCCACTGCTGGTGGGAATGTAGACTGGTACAACCATTGTGGAGGTCAGTGTGGAGACTCCTCAAAACAGTAGGACTAGAAATCCCATTCAAGCCGGCTCTCCCCCTATTGTAGAGTATGTTAACCCTTGGTTGCCAGCCGGCAGCAACTACAGGAACTCTTCTCCCTCACTAATTTTTTTCTTTTTTTTTTTCTTTTTTTTTTTTTGTCTTTTTGAGACAGGGTCTCATTATGCAGTTCAGGCTGGCCTTAAGCACACTTTGTAGCTCAGGCTGGTCTCGAACTCACAACAATCCTCCTGCCTCAGCCTCCCGAGTGCTAGGTTTACAGGCATGCGCCACCATGCCCGGCTTCCCTCACTAATTTTTAAAAACAATTTCCCCTCAGTTTTCAGATGCCATAGCATCAGGTTGTAACCTCAGGCCCCTCCAATTAGGGTGCAGCAACTCCACACACGTCTGCAGAACAGACTGAAGCTATCATGAAAGGGAAACTTAGAGAAGCACAGATTCAGCCAGTGTGATTTTCTTCTTTCACACAGTGAATCTTCTCCCAGGGTCTGCCTGTTTTCGGTCACTGTCAGTATTTGCAAGCTCTCCCACCTCTCCCCATGTAGTTATCACAAGCTGAAAGGCTTATTCTGTCGAAGTTCCCCACCCAGCAGAAGGACCGCAAAGTGCAGCTGCAGAGCCTTCTGCCCAGGCGCACTTGTCTCTGAAGATGAGGCTCTCCTGATAACTCTTCAGGCGTCTCCAAGGTAAAAGGATGTGAACCATCCACTGGTTCCAGACTACTAGATACAACTTTGAGGACTTCATCATGGGCTCTTGGACACTCTTGAGTGGATCCTCATGAAATCTTGTTCAAAAGAATAAGCAAGGTAAGAGTGCCAAGTTTTCAAATGTGGATAGGGTACCTCAAAAAGTGTCTGGTAGTGCTAGAGCCAAGCTATGACCAAACCACAGCTTGGAACACTTCCTCTCATCTAAATTGCCCAAGTGAGGTGCTTAAACTAGTAGATTTTAGTAGACCTGAAAATTTGTCCTGAAAAGTCCTTAGCTAGGGAAGCAGGACATGGTACTTTATATCAGCCAAACAGTATAACTTTTCCAATATATTTTCATTAAAAGTTTAAATTCTCCAACCTCAAATCTCCCTTTTCAGCAAGGTCATCTTGCAATTTATGGGCTGCATCGTGATGGGGAAGTTTCCTTCAAGTTGTGAGGTTAGATCCACACATTGAGGTTTCACTACAGTGGAACTGAACAAAAATGACTATATAGAAAAAGATATTATCAAGTCATCCTGAAACATAAATTAGAAAAAAGAGAACTTGCTTTGACTCCCTAATGTTGCAGCCTTCATTACCCTCTCTTAGTTTTATTTTAAGTTTCCAACAACTATTACTGTAACAGGTACCTCACTTTAGACACATGCTGGCCAAGTTTTTATTATTTCTAGTGACATTATAATTTTAATTTCATAACAATCATATTAATTTAGTGTTCTAGACTTTGAAACTGTTTTTCAAGCTTTAATATTATACAGTCTGTTACTAGACCTTTAACAATGCACCTAAAAGGGCTGGGGAGATGGCTCAAGGGCTGGGGAGATGGCTCAGGAGAATAAGTGCTTTCCTGGCAAGTGCAAGATCCTGAGTTCAATCCCTTGTACCTCAAAAAAAATGCACCTAAAGATCTGTTGTTATATAGACCTTGTGTTTTTCGTTACTTACTTCACAGTATTTTTTTTTAAATATTTTCCAAGAATGATATGGGTGGATAAAGGGCTTGGACATTGTTACAGTTTGAGTATAGATGTCTCCCCAAAGCCTCATGCAGCCATTGGGGAGGATTTCTAGGATCTGTGATTCATTCATAGCCCAATGCTGAGTGCTGCTGGAATCATGGGTATGAGTGCTACACCTGCTGAGGGTCTGAAAGCAATCTAAGGAGGAGAGAGGAGCTCGCTTGCTGCGGCTGCTGCTCCTGACATGCTTTTCTCTCCTCCCATCTCCTCCACGAACAGCTGCCCTCTGCCATGTCCCACTCTGTCTAGGAGCCAGCCAAGTATGGGTTGAAACCTCCAGTAACTGTGGCCTAAATAAACCTTTCTTTCCTTTATTTTGATTGTCTGGTATTTTGTCCCAGCAATAAAAGAGAAGTAACTGAGACAGATATGCTGTGGCCGTTTGTCTAGTTCCACTGTCCAGAATGACTCTTCTATATTTGGACTCAAATGTCCTTTTGTCATCACGGCAACATTCCCAGCAGCACTGCTGGTCACCCTCCTCCATCCTGATAACTCTTCGCCCATCTCGAAGCTAGTGCTGCAGGCTTCTTCCGTCCTTCGTCCCTCTATGTCTCATCACCTGTCATATTAAGACCCTCAGGCCACACAGGTTGATGACACAGAGTTATTTTGACAAGTATGTGTTGACACCACTTACACGCTTCCAGCAACAATGAATAGATGCTTTTTCTGTATCATCTGTCTATACCTTACTGGTTTTTAAAAACATTTTCCTTTCTTTTTCTGGTAAAATGGATTCTATTTACATGTAGCCAGAAAAATTAGGATGAGCACACAGCTGGCCCAGGGATTATAATAGATGAAAACCATTAATGAAGTGACAGGATGATTTGGACCAGGGAAGTAGGAGAGAGTGTGTGTGTGTGTGTGTGTGTGTGTGTGTGTGTGTGTGTGTGTGTGTGTGCCAGCCACTTAAAACATCACCTCTAAGGGATTGTATTCTGTTTGAACTTGTGCAGTAGCCACTCTTTAGATAAATATCCAACTGCTACCTCCCCAAGGACACTCAACACAATACTTCAGAAAGGCTATTACAGGTGCTGAGATGAGAAAGTAAAGATCTCTGTCTGGTGCACTACACTTGCCATTTAATCTAGCCTGTTTGCTGTCTCTTCAAAATTCGTCCTGATTTCTACAGAGAATTAACCATTGCAAAATGACCTGCCTTAAGTGAGTTACAGCAAAAAAACAGAAAAGGGCCACAGAAAGCAGCTTTTCCATTCTTCTCCATTTAAAGACATCTCACATTGTGCTCAAAATTTAGAGAAAGGGAACATAGGAAGTTTCAAAACTGCTGAAGCCATGACTCACAAAAATGCATTGATTCTTAAATGAGAAGAGAAGAATTTTACTTCCCAGAGGAGGAGGAATCCAAAAATATTGGAAGAGAATAGAGATCACTTTAAAAAGCTTAAACCAAATCTATAGAACATATAGTGGCAGGAATTACACTCCTGCAAGTAGTCAGCAGGAGGGTGCGTGCTACTGCACCACGTCACCTAGACGGTGCACAGGGCCTGGTCAGAGTGCTTGTCCTCAGGTTGGTAATGTATTTTCTGCATTAGGCAAAAATGAATCAACTTTGGACCTCACTTGGGTAGGGGTGTTCAGATCCTCCTGGGCTGTCCCATGCCAAGACAAGAAGAGCCATTGATCAAGGGCTCAGCCAGAGCATAGTGGGTCATGAGAACCAGAGACCACCTTCCAAGACTAAAGAAAACTAGGTGGGTTGAGTGAGATGTCAGATCTAATCTGCAAACCAGAAAAGTCTTGAACAGAGTGGCAGAATCAACCACCCAAGAGCCTAAAAATCCAGAAATGGGGTTTGAAGCTGGGATTTGGTAGCTGGTGAGGTTTGCAGTGCGGCAGTCAGGTCTAGTCAGGGAGACACTCCGGGAAAGTGCTCGAAATAGAACTTGTTTTCAAGCTGTTTCCTACATACCAGCTATAGCCTGATGCATGCCAGGAGCAGGATGCATAAAGCCTCGGTAGACAGTACCAAATTGTGCTCCAGAATCATTTGTCCAATCGGTATTCCCACCAATGGAGAATGAGCATGCTTCTCCACTACCTACTTCACCAGCTTAAAGGCAAATCCTTTCATCTTTTTAGATTGATTTTTATCCAATGTGGCAAAGAAGAGGAAATGACACTATGATCTTTACTTGTAATTTTAAGCTACCAATCAGCACATACTTTATATATTTTTATTTTATGTAAATTATTTGGTGGTTTCCTTTAGATCACTTTTATATTGTTTATATAAACTCTAACATGTTATGATTATTGTCACCATCATGTATTGTCACTATCACACACATAATGTATTTCAGGAGACACAATACATAATTGTGTCTCCAGAAATTGTCTTTATGATCTGATCTTCTGTATGCATTTTCATTCTATGTATGTGTTATGATTTGTGTCTAATCATCCCCCAAAGCCTCATACAGTCGTAGGGCAGAGTTTGAGATTAACTCATGATTCACTGGGATTACGGATCTTAGTGCCGCTGAGAGTATAGTGTAAGTGCTGCTCAGATTCAGGGCATGAGCACCAGCCCAGGGCAGACAGCCTGAATACAGCTTAAGGGAGACAGACTTGCTGTCTGTGGCCACTGTTCCTGCTACTCCTCCATTTTTCTTTCTGCTCTTTGTCGCCACCATGAAAGGTTGCTCTCTGCCATGTGCCACCGAGTAAGGACTGAAAGCTCCAGTAACTGTGAGCCAAATAAACCTTTCTTTCCTTCTTTTAGGGTGTCGGGTATTTGTCCCAGTAATGAGAAAAGAGAAACTGAGACAGAATTATCTTTAACTCATAAACAATGTGGACCGATCACAAAATTTTCTTCTAGTGTCATATGTTGACAAAGACTTCTTTCCAACCTGAAAGCTCTTATTTAAGAACCCAAATATATTTATGATTGTATTTTAAATGGCTTTATTTTTGGCTATCAAGTACTTAATTGTCTGAGTTTTACTTTAACAAGAGACATGGGTCTTTACTGATCTAAGCACAAATCTATTTTAGCTGATTGAAGCTATGAGCACTTGATTCCAGAGTCTTGGCTCAGTTACTGAATGACTGGGAAGGCCAGGACACCCTACGTAATTATACATAGGCAAAGACAAGGAATCATGAATCACATCACTCCGGGAGAATTTACCACTGATCCGTGGTGGGACTGAGAAGTACACCATGCACCGCAACCCCAGACCTGAGATCCGCTCTCTCTGGCATGACGGTCACTTCATTGTCCCCATCTACTGTGTTTCAACTCTAAAATGTTCCCATAAAGCCTCATGTATTCAGATCTGGGGCTTTTGGAAGGTGACAGAAGCCCTAAATTCATCAGTGAATGTGTCCATTCATGAGTTCAGGGCTGAATGTGCTGTAGGAGGCGGGGCCTGCTGGGAGGGTCACATGGGCGGGACCTGGGAGTGCGTTCTTGGCTCTGGCTCTCCCTGTCTTTCTTTGCTTCCTGGCTACATTAGGCGAAGCAGCTTACCTCTCCCAACCCTCTGCCATGATGCTTCTGCCTTGGCGCAGCCTACCATGGACTGAATCCCCTGAAAATATGAACCAAAATAAACTTCTTCTCAAGTTTCAGGTTCAGTGTTCTGTTCTGGTGACAAGAAAGTGACTCAAGCACCACTATGTCTACTGATACATAATTGTATCTCATAGACCAAGCCAACGCCTGAGAAACATAATAGTTAAAGCTATCGGATATTCATCATGTGTCAGGCAGTTTTGAGGCATTCCATAGATAACTGATTTCATTTTCATAACATCCTAAAAGATAAGTATTATTATATCAGCCATTCTATATATGAGGAAATTTAGAAATAGAGAGTAATTGTCCAATATCACATAGTTAGTGCGCGACAGAACTGGAATTTTTACCTAAATTCTTTGACTTAAGAACCAATGCTTTCACCCTCTGTGGCTTTAGGCTTCCCTGCCTTTACAGTTCAAGGACCCACGTCAGAGAGATGGAGACACAGGCATGAGTGAGTCCTTTTGCACACTCTTGCCTAACCAGATTTTTCCTAAGTGCTGTCCAATTTTCTAGTTCCACTTCTTGAATAATCTTACTTTCCTTATCTACTAATAAATACTACTATCTCTACACATCGGGTATAAACTCTGCTTATGTCAGTGAATATAGTGGACAGTACTTCGCAATGGTCTATTCTACACTATTATTCGTTCTGACAGTTGGCAAGATACTGTCTCCTGCCAGTGAGCATACTCTCTGAATCTAGCTGCCCGCTCAGTTTCATCTCTTGTCTGCATCAGTGGGCTCCTTTGTTCCCTTGTTTTCAGTTGGCTTCACCCAGAAAAAAGTACCACCAGCTATCAAGGAAGCAGGAATGTGTAGTTAGAGTCCTTGTCCCAGCAGCTCCCTCCTCACATGTGGCTTTGGGCTAGTTTACCCCTTGGGAAGGACTTGGCACCTGGGGATCCCTCTCTTTCCCCTAATATTATAGCACTGCCTTTTAAATTGCTGTCCCTGCACCTTCAAGCCTAAGGATGCTAGCCACATAACCTGCCACCTCTGCTCCAGAGTTTTCAAATAATCCCTTACAAATCTCTCTGTGATGTGTACACACTTATAAAGAGGCCTCTGCTGAACTTTCTTCCAGTTACAAAGCTTGTGCATGCATTTGTGAGTTAATAATAGTTCATTGTTTTAGTAATTATGATTTTGAAACATATTTTAATATCTAGTAGGGAAAACGTTGAAGGCTTTTCAACCTGAAACTTCTATTTGCCATTTACTTTTCCAAAGTAAGGCCACTTTGAATTTTAAAATACAATACATCAAATTTTTACAATTGAAATGATTTTTTCCCAACCAAGGTCATGCAGTATCTATTTCTGTTTACATATGTCAGAGGTTCAGAAATTCTTGCCTATGTAATTTCACTTAGTAGTCTCTGGCATCTCCAAAGGCAGTGCAACTTTGTATTTTTTTAATTCTAGCCATGTTTCTAAAGCCATGCATTTATTCTGAAATGTTGCTGATTCTCTTGTATACTGGATAATTAACTTTTTTTTTTTGTCTACTAGATACTACATGTAACCACTGAAATTTCAGCTGCAGATCCAGTTACTGGACCATGAACTTTGGAATTCAGCAACACATGATCACTGCCCTACAATCTGTGACCCAGGCCTAAAAGGAGTCTGAAGAGCTCTTTCCTCCATTTATCTGTTCAGTTTCTTGAAATGTCATGATAATGATCTTTTGAAAAATTTGCTCCTAATTTTAATAGGAATGTTTCCCATGATTCAACAGCTAATATGCAATTGGATCTTAGTTTTGCATATTTGTAATATGTAGGAAGAAATTTATATTCCCAGTTTACTGCACACTGTTGTATATGTTTTTTCTCACCATTAATGTGCAATGAGAGCTATATTTCATCAAATGATTTCTCAGCACTTTTGGGAAGAATAAAAACATTCCAATTCATGAATAAGCTGCACTGAAGTTATACAACTAATTTTATTTAAACAGCCTCTTATTGCAAGAACAAAATCTATAAGATCATAGCATACTGATTTTTAAGTAGAATTTGAACTTTAAATTTCTTGGCATTATGGAACGATTTTTTTTCCTATCTATTCTCAAAATTACAGGTAAAAGCATGGTTTCTTTTCTGTGCTATAATTTTCAGGCTCTGATGGAATAAATTTGTGAGTATTTTTGGCTTCTCTCTGCCTTGGAACATTTTCAGCAGCATGGGAGTTATTCCATGAAGCCATAAAATATGCAAAACTCTATGAGCCGAGTCACTTAGAATCATAATTTTTCTATTTTTCAATTTTATGTTTTATTCAAGTTTTTCATTTTCATTGAAATAGATTTGTTCATTTACCTTTCAACAGAAAAAATAAACTAGTTTCTTTGTTTAATGTGCTCAACGACATAGTATCCAGCACTCTACACTTTCTTCCTAATAATACAATTAAACTGTATTTCGAACTTATCAGTTCTACTCTTCTATGCATAAATTTGTCAGCTTCTGATATAATTTATCCTTCTGCCTTCTTCCTCTCACAACTTCCTTGATTGTGCTGCTGTTTGTACTCCTGCCACAATCTTCTGATTACATACTTAATTAATTCATTTCAGTCTTTTAGAAAAAGAACATATGCAATCGCATTCGTTGCACGATCAGTTCAGTCTTGGTCCTATTCTTGGTCCCTCCTACTGGTGTTCACAATCTCTATTCGGTTTTCAATAAATGTATTTTAGTTATTATCTTCTTGAAACATAGGAATTAGAGTTTTAAGTCATTCTCAATTACCATCTTTGTGTCTCTTACTGTGTTTCTCAGCGGCTGTTACTGGTATCCTGTGTTGCACTGTTGGGGTCAAGGATCACACTTAAACAACTTCCTCCTGATAGAGTTAAGCAAAAATGGATTTATGACATGGTAGATTGCTGTAAATGTCACTGCCCATAAATGTTGAAGTCAGGTACCTCATGTCTTGGGGGATAGAAACTAAGAGACAAATTCAGAAGATTATCAATAGTTACTTTGAGAATATTTATGCTCACAGAATAGAAAACACAGAAGAAATGGACAGATTCCTCCAAAGGTACAAATTACCAAAACTGAATCAAGAAGATATAACAACTGTCAATAAGCCAATAACAGCAACAAAATATGAAACGTAATAAAAAGCCTACCAACAAAGAAAAGTCCAGGTCCTGATGGATTCACAGCTGAATTCTACAAGAAATTTATAGAAGATATAATCCCCACATTCCACAAACTCTTCCACGAAGTTGAAAAGGAAAAAGTCCTCCCAAAATCATTTCTGGATGAAAGTATAATACTGATTCCAAAACCAGGGAAAGACACAACCAAAAAGGAGAACTACAGACCAACCTCCCTCATGAACATAGATGCAAAAATACTCAACAAAATCCTGGCAAATAGAATACAGCTAATCATCAAGAAGATCATACACCATGACCAGGTAGGATTCATCCCAGGGATGCAAGGATGGTTCAATATTCGAAAATCTATAAATGTAATACACTATATTAATGGACTGAAATCTAAAAACCACATGATCATCTCAATTGATGCAGAGAAAGCCTTTGAGAAAGTCCAACACTCATTCATGTTCAAGGTCCTACAGAAAATTGGAATAGATGGACTGTATCTTAACTTGATAAAAGCCATCTATGACAACCCAAAAGCTCATATAATCCTAAATGGGGAAAAACTGAAATCTTTTACTCTTAAATCAGGTACAAGACAAGGATGTCCTCTATCACCCCTCCTATTCAATATAGTGTTGG
>PVKA01053925.1:0-10999 GCA_004027165.1 Ctenomys sociabilis | reverse complement strand
CCCGGTCTCGGTCTCCGTCTCGGTCCAGGTCCCGGTCCTGGTCCCGGTCCCAGTCTCGGTCTCACTCTCAGTCTCAGTCCCGGTCTCGGTCCCGGTCTCGGTCCCGGTCCAGGTCCCGGTCCCGGTCCAGGTCCCGGTCCCGGTCTCGGTCTCGCTCTCAGTCTCAGTCCCGGTCTCTGTCCCGGTCTCAGTCTCGGTCTCATTCTCAGTCTCGCTCTTGGTCTCTCTCTCTTCTCCTTTCCCTCATCCCAGAACTCTTGCCCCTGTGCCACACCATCCTACTTTGAATCCAGCTGACTGAAACCTCTACAAACACTGAGGTAAGTCTCTCCTGCCTTAACTTTGGGTGCTGGGTATTTTGTCTCAGCAATGAGAGAAAAGCAAGCAAGACAGGCCCTTCACCAAGCAGCCCAGAACAGCTCCGCAGCAGCCTGCAGAAGGGAGGAAAGAGCTGAAGCAAGCTTCGTACTTTTCCAACTCAAAATAGGTCAGACAGATGGAAAGCATGAAATTATAAACCTCCTAGAAATAGAGAATCTCAGAGACCTTGGGTTTCACAATGATTTTAGATACAACACCAAAAACAGGATTTGCTAAAAAAAAAAAAAACAACCGACAATTTTCACTTCATTAAAATAAAACTCCCCAGTCTGAAAGGCACTGCTAGAAGAAGGAAGACAGTTCAGAGCAGGAGAAACTCCTTGCAGAGCACTGATCTGATGATAAAGGAGTTATACCAAGGCATGCAGGGAACCCTTGAGGCACAATCTAAAAACAAACCCTTCTGGGAGGCTCCTCACCAAATCAAGCACACAGATGGGAAAGGTATGAGTGGAGACTCGGACACCCGCCCAGCCAGTGAGGAGCTGCAGAGCAGACAGAGCTGTGCCCTGTGATGCAAGAAGGGGAAGACTCGGGGGCCGGCCACCTGCTGGGATGATGGGGCCACGGGCTTCCACTGTGGACAGAGTTTTCACGGTCTCACAACACGGCTGGGAACCACATTCTCACATGCTCTTTGGCATCTACTGGCAGGAGCTGGGCGACACCTTACACACTTGCAGGTGTTATCCAAAAGAGTGAAAACTTAGGTCTCCACAGATTCTGCGCATGCCTGCTTATAGCATTTTTATTTATGATTGCCGGGATTTGGAAGGCGTCCTTCAGGAGCTGAATGGATAAATAATGGCAAATCCAGCCAAAGGAATATAAAGAAGCAGTGGCCCACTGGGTTAGGCAGTGAAACGAAGGGAATTCAGGAGCACTCAAGCGCACCACGCTAATCGGACAGCCAGCTGCCATGTTGTGTTAGTAATTCCAGGGGACAGACACAGTGGACAGGCCAGTGGTGGCCAGGGGACACAAGATCGAACAGGTTGAGTGCAGAGGACTTGTGGCAGCAGACCCTTCCTGTGTGGCACGCTAAGGGCAGACACCTGACCTCAGGCACTTGTCAGAACTCCCAGAATGCACAGCGTGCAGAAGCAGTCTCACTGCAGACCTCAGACCTGGCCAATGACAATGCGCTGGAATCAGTTCATGAGCTGGAGCTGTGACAAAGCTTGCAGGAATGCAAGACAGCACTGAGTGGATTTGGGGGGTCATGATCTGTCATGTAGCACTTTCCAGCTTGTCAGTGTGTAACCAGACCCTGGTCCTGCACGAGAGAGAGACAGAAAGAGAGAGAGAGAGAGGGAGGGAGGGAGGGAGAGAGACAGAGAGAGGTGGGAGAGGTGGGAGAGGTGCTTCTTGCCTCTGACTCTCAGGG
Source organism: Ctenomys sociabilis (assembly GCA_004027165.1). Lineage (NCBI taxonomy): Eukaryota > Metazoa > Chordata > Mammalia > Rodentia > Ctenomyidae > Ctenomys > Ctenomys sociabilis. The sequence goes on along the minus strand of PVKA01053925.1, from coordinate 9,231 downwards.
TTCTTGCTGAAACCCTGCACCCTGACAGCCTTTCGAAGCAGCAGAGCTTCTGCCCATAGAAGTCTCTTCTGGGTCTTTCACACAGCTCCACTCTGTAAGAGGAGACAAAGGGCCATGCTGGAAGTATTCTCCTTTAGCCTGTTTTCATGTTTTGAGGACACCACTGACACCTGTGATGAAGACAGCTGTAATCACTGGATGCAGAGCTGCCTCGCAGGGTGACGCCCGCAGCTGGAGAAGCTTCTGTCTCCCACACCAAGAAGCCATCCCTCCAAACCAGGGTAGGAGCGGGGAACACGTGCACGCAGGAGACACCTCTGCCCACTGACTGCATGCTGAACAGCAGTTCCTTGGTCTTTAGTACTTGTGGAAGCTCCTAGGACTCTTGAAAGTCTCGGTTGGGAGGAAAGCTTTATGGAAGCATTGGGCTAGATATGGAAGGGCGATGGAGAAGTACAGGTGTTTGGTTAAAGATAGCTTTATACCTAGTGAGACCAGAAAAGAGTCCAGGAGCCCCTCTGGGTGGGTTAGGTCCATTGCCCTTGGTCCCAGGGTGGAGAAGGTGGCTGGGGAAGGACTTCTGGGTGGCCATAGGGCTCTGGGGTCTCTGTTTCCTCCTTTCTGGGCTCCTGGCCGGGCTTGTTCCCTTGCTGCTGGGCAGCTCCTCTCCCCAGAAGCTGCTCTGGAGAGTCCACAATGCCCAGAGCGAGGCCTCTCTTCCCTCTTATGTGGCAGCTCCCAGCTCAGCTAAGGCTATCCGGGCACCACTATGCTCAGGAAGCCCGACACCGGCACCAAGATGGGTCACAGTATGGTCCTTAGGGAGCAGGCTATCCCTTTCCTTTCCTGTGTTGGCTCATCTTGGAAGCTCCTGACAATACCCTGCAGCCCGCCCAAGGATGGGCCGGACCAGGTATCTTGGTTAGCTGCCCCTCTCCCCCAGCCGTGGCTTCCCACAGGGATCCCAGCCCTCCCCTGGAAAGGCGCCCATCCTCCAAAGCTTCGCTGTTGCCCTTAGCTGATTCTGCATTTCATGGAGGAGGACGCTTGGAAGCTGGCCGGCACCCTCCTCTGTGGCTGCTCGGAAGCAGAGCTGCTGTTTGCAAGCAAAGAGGCACGAAGCCTTTGTCCCAGAGACTTGGAGCTCAGGTAGAGTCCTGGAAGGAGGAATGTGAAGCCTGAGGAACAATGCCTCCCCTGGGGGAGGATTTAAGGGCTGGGGCTTGGGCTGCCTGCTCCATCTGTGGGTCTGTTTGCTGTGCTGGGAGCAGGGGCTTCGGGAGGGCGACGCACTGCTCCCGTAGCCGGGAGCTACGCATGTGCACTGCAGCTTGTTTCTGCCTTCTTGGCAGCGAGTCCTTTCACAAACGTTCAACCGAAGCACACGGTGAGGAGCTCCTGATCCTGACCGACGGCTTGCGCATCTCCACGACAGCGCCGCAGCTTCCGGCCTGCAGATACCTTGCTTTCTTTTTGGAAACCATTTTGTGCTTTAACAGTGTTCAGTTGCTTTTGTCCCCTTATTTTTGATTGTTTTTAAAACACTTCCCTTCTTTGCAAGACTTCACCGAGGCTGTGTGCAGTTGCTGGTCTGGGGAGAGCTACAGTGAACAGACTCAGGAAGCCGCAGGCCTGAAACCCTCCCTGCCCATTCCTCCCCGCAGCCGGAGGGTGGCACGGTGGCAGGCTGGCTGCCACGCCAGGGTCACGTGCTCTTCCTGAGCAGACGATGGGAGTGAGTGCTCCGAGGAGACAGGCTGCTTTGGCACAGTCCTAGCATGGGCTCGCATCCAGTCCACCCCACCCCGCTATCCACTGCCCTGGTCTCTAGGGCTCAGCCGGCATCCAATGCCTTTCTGGTGCTGCTCTCTGTGGGGGCTGGTGAGGCTCAGCTGGGCTGACGGGGACACGAGGCTCCTTTCACGGCACCACTGAGGGGCCAGGCCCTGGTTACCAAGCAGTAGCTGGTGCTGGCAGATCCAGCAGATGGAGGGACTGGGCCACGACGCGCACCGTGTCCACGAGGAGATACTGGTGTGAACTCGGCTCTTGCATGAGCGCTGAGCTGCTTAGAGTCCAGCTCGGAGGGACGCATGTTCATTGGCGCAGACCGGCCAGGCAGGGCCTAACTGCAGGAAGGCGCACCAGCGGGGAGCAGGGAGAACAGCAGGGTCAGGCAGCAGCTTCTGCAGCACCGACCTCAGCACGGGTGCAGGCCTGTCTAGCTTTCCACAGCAGCCACTCTGTGTGTTGGCTCTGTGCCCTCCAGGAAAGCCATAAGGAAGCAGCATAGACGGGAAGAGGTGGGACCCAGGGGCTCCCAAGCCCCTGTGCAGGAAGGCCTGAGTCTTCCTGGCTGGGGGAAGTGTCCAGTCCACAGGAGCCTTTGGGCAGCGGCCAGTGAGCCCCGCACACCTCAACTCTGCCACGGACAAGGTGTAGTCCCAGCGTCTCCCATGCGCTGTGCTGCAGGCAGAGGCCAGCGATTTCTGGCCAGCAGAATCAGGGATCAGTGAGCCCACGGCCTGCAGCCCTCGGTCAGCTCCAGGTAGCTGGCTCCAGCAACACTGCACTGGTTCAGACTGAAAGTGTGTGGCCAGCGCTACCGCACCGTCTGTCAGGTTGCACACAGGACACACTGTGAAGGCGGCGCTGTGGTCTCCATGAGTCACAGGGAAGTGCGATTGCAGGTGGGGCTGCCCATGGAGGGCAGGATTCCCACTCTAGTTGGCTGACACTGGAGCTCATGGTTTTAGGCTGCATGGCAAGACCTTGTCTCAAAAGGCGAAGAAGGAGCAACTCGGGCATTGAACTCTGCATTCAGCTTCCTGTAGTTGCTACTTCACACACACCCAGAAATATGTGGGAAATTTCAAAAATTTGAAGTGCTTGGGTTTCAACTTTCCCATATTACCTTTTGGCTTAATGACTCTGCAAGTTGTCTACACTGCCGAAGGTAGCCGTGTTGGCTTAAGCCTTCGGTGAGGGGAAAGCTGAGCTGCAGCGCCCAGATTTGCCTCTCAAAACTGCTCCTGAAAAGAAATAGGTGACTACCACTGCACAGTGTCATCACTGTCCCCTGGTCATCACCCCCAGAAAACCGTGCTAAGCCCGTTGTGCCTGCCTCACACGTACTTGCTGAGGGGCCGGATTTCCTTTGAATGCCACTTCAGACCTGGAAATGTAAAAGCTTCAGAAGGGAGGCAGCTGCCTGGCATGGTTTGTCTGCACAGGAATACTTGTCCTGATTGTTCAGAAGTCAGAAGATTAGTAGTGTGGCCCAGTGCTTCCAGAGATGGTGTGACACCCTGCTCGGCACGCCTGCTCTGCCCCCAGGGTGAACTGCTCAGAACCTTCACCGCCACGCGTCTGTCCTCCTTGGCAGGGAACAGGTTCCTCCGGCCATGTGCAGAGGGCACCCTGTGCTTATGGAGCTCAGGGATGCCCAGCACAGGTGACCCTCTCATGGTGAGGCACAGGCAGAGTGTCAGGTTTACAGAACTGAAGAGCTGGTGCACGGGGTCTGTGGACGCTGTCCAGGATGGAGATGGGCCCAGGGAGTGGAGGAGCACTGGGAGCAGTGCTTCCGTCCCGCCCGCCTGCAGACTTGGAGGGAGAATGTGGAATCGGACACAGGTACCACAGACAGGGCCAACTTGGCTTGCATGTTTTGCTTTGTATTCTTCCAATTTGAAGACAAAGACTATTGAAAGTGTTTTGCAGAATATTAATGGTGCCTATTTGCCTGGTGACCAGTGCCTGACACCAGCCCCTAAAGGGAGGGGGGGAGGCTATTAGGTGATCACATTTAATCCCCTCTGTAATCTGAGGAGCTGCTGCCACACCAGCCAGCATCATCTGAGGAACCTGCAGCCCCTGAGCATGAACCACTGGCCCAGGGTCCATAGGTGAGCAAGGAAAGGGCCAATCTGAAACCTACTTAGTTCAGTGTCTTAACAACTACTACGCTTCTGTGAAGAGGGAACATACTGGGTGGTGAAGAACACAGTGAAGGATCGGGCAAGGAGGAGGACACAATTTTATTAACTGAATACCTATTTAGAGAGCTTCACATTTAGGCTGTGTGCTGCCGCTGGAAAAGTAACAGCTCAGCAGAATGATAGCCAGCTCTCCTTGAGGACTTGTGATGCGCCAAGATTAACTAAATCTTACGTCAATACTGGGAAGCAGCTGTGTTTCCACATTCTTTAAAAAATAGATGTTAAGTTTCAGTCACTTTCTCAATGTCAGTGAATTGGCAAGCAGTAAAGGGCTAGGGGGGTCTGAACTCAGACTCATTTTTTGTTTGTTTTTAATGTATTGGTGCAGGGTCTCACTGCGCAGCACGGACTCAGTGATCTTCCTGTCTCAGCCTCCCAAGCGCTGGCATTACAGGCATGCGCCCCCATGCCTGGTCTTGGTGGCCAGCTCAGCATACCCAGGGGTGGAAGTAACACAGCATGTGGTGCTGGGATTGGACCCCAGTCCATGTGCTTGACCAAGCAGGCGCTTAGTCCCCTGAGCTGTCCTGCTGGCTGCAAGCTCAGGTTCTGAAATGTCAGATGATTTAGATGAACAGCAGGAAATGAAAACACACACACGGAATAGCACAAAGATGATAGCAGGAAGTGATGTCATAGACAAAGGGCATCATAAAGATGGACCACGTGCACTGGTCCAAGTCTTCCTTGAAGACCTGAGAGGAGAATGTTAGACAACAGGAAGTGACATAACTGGCATGGCCCATCATAAAGGTCCACAGGAGCAGGTTTCGTTGACCTGTGAGGAGAATGTTGGGCAGCAGGGAGGAGCTGTGAGGAAGAGGTAGCACCCAGCACAAGAGCCAAGCAGCTGTGGCTGCCTCAGGCAGCGGTGCCTGCAGAGGCTCAGACATTTGCGGAAGTGCATCTCACATCTTACCCATCTGCCCTCTGCTCTGCTTTGGAAAGATGATTCCCAGGCCTGCTGAGGGCCTGGCACTTGTGATGGGGTAGGGCATCGTGGTCCTATCTTCACAAAAACGCACAGTGACAGGCTCGGGGCGGCCAGGAGCCTGGCCCTAGCCTAGATTCCAAACAAGGGAATTTGGTTTGGAAAATGGGAGCCTGAGCTTCACAGCCCACCAAGGTAGGGGTCCCCTCTGCTGCTCTCGAAATGCAAGGGAGGCTGGGTAGGTAGAAGTAACAGAGGCGCCCTGGGCAGCACAGCTGTCTGTGTGAAGACGAGAATCACCAGGAAGCCCACTCACCCCATCTTCCTTGGACACGGACACCCCACTGTCCATTTTAGAGTGGGGCAAGGGAACCTTGCCCTTTCCTGAGGCAAGGTTCTCACATGGATGAGTCCTTGAGCTTACCGAGAGTGCATGCTGGCCTCAGGCTTGTGCTGTCCCAGCCACCCAAGTGCTGGGATTGCGAGGACGCCCCATCGCGCCTGGCAAGAGACTTTTTAAAGTGCCAATTCTGTAAGCATTAGCCATCATCCCCATTAGCAGTTTATTAGGAAAGAGCTGTTCAGACTGGCGCCTTGTGTCATTCGGTGCTGCCCAGGGCAGGCTCTGAGGAACGCGTGCTTCTGAAATGAGCAGTGAAGGAAAGAACAACATGGATTGGCCTTCGAGGAGATTAATCCTGCCCTGGGGATGCCTCCCTTGTGGGTGGCAGTGAGCTCAGAGCCTGGCTGCATTCGGGCACTGGGGGACGGTGGCCTGACAGGGAGGCATGGCTGCGGAGCCCGTGATGCCCCAGAGTTCTGTGTGCACAAGCAGCCCTGGGCACTGTCACCTCACGTGTGGGGCAGGAATGCGAAACTTGGCCAGCACCTGCTCACCTGTGGCACGGGCTCAGCCAGCAGCACGTGGCTTTCCAGCCTTGCCTCACTCCCAGCTGCAGGAACCAAGGCGGCATGGAAGGAACGTGGCCGCTGGGTGGGGGTGACCTTCCCACTCGAGCCAGGTCCCTCAGGGTCACAGAGGCCAGTTGGAGGGAGTCAGCCCTTCTTTGTGCAGCCCTCAGGTCTGAAGCGCCCCTTCCCAGCACCTTTCCAGTCTCTGGTGTCTCTGTGCCTCTGGGGTGTCCTTGAGGCATGCAAAGGGCACGCACCTGACAGGAAGCAGATAAGGAGAGTGCCAGCAGCTGGTCGCTGATGCCAACCAGGGCAGGAGCCACCTCTGCCATCTGCATGGGGCCCGCTGGACCCTGGGGCAGAACACAGCAGAACAGGCGGTGCTTTCCCTGCGTCCTTGCCCACTCTTGGTGCTGCCAGCAGGGTTAGGAAGAACTCTGCCCAGAATGAAAACAAACACCAGAGGAGATGGCAGACCCCACTGTACCGACCTGGAGAACCTGGCTCGAGCCCTGAAGCTAGCATCATCTGCAAAGCAGCACCCCATTTCATGTGAACACCTCCCCCCTCTCCAGGGGGCTGCCTGCACCTGTCCACACTCCCACCTTTCCAGGAAACAGCAGGTGGTTTGGTGTCATAATTAAGCGGGATGCCCTCCCCCTTCTTGCCAAGCAGGGGCCCACTGTGCACCCACACACAGGCTCAGGCTGGCTACAGTACAGACAGCGACTCACAACGCTGGCAGACAAGTGGCCCCGATGAAGGAGGGGGAAGCAGCAGGAGGGGTCCCCTCAGTGGTGCAGGCCATGTGCTCAGCTGCCGGCCAGGACGAGGGCCAGCACCTGCTTTGGGGAGGAGAAGCCGCTGCTTCCTGAGCCACCAAACGAGGCCCCAGAGGGTGGGCCTGGCCCAGCTTTCTGGGGTCTGGGAGGAGATCGCACTCCCTCCTGTAACCCTGGATTCCTGGCAAGCATGGTGCCTGTAGCCGTTCTGGGTGTGAGACCCGGGCAGAGGCTGGAGCTGAGCGTGCTGGGCGCCGCCACCCCTCTGGGACCCGGGCCTCCCTGCCTCAGCTCTCTGGATTCTCAGGGAGCCACTGCTCTGGCTCTGTCCTGTGTGCTCCTTACAGGCGCAAGGAGACCCCTGCCTCCGCCTTGCTCTGCGGCTCCGCCCCTCCTGGGGATCCCACTGTGCTCAATGCATAGAGTTCGGGCATCCGGGAGGATGCACGAAGCCTGACCTCAGGAGCTCCCGTGAGCATGAGAGACCCTTTCATAACATCCTGGGAACACCAGGCCCGAGACGGAGGCTGGGGGCGGCGGGGGCCACACCTGCCGAGGCTCCGTGGGGGACACTGTGCTGCCCCTGACTGTGGACACAGGGGTCAGAGGGCTCCCACTAAGGGGCGGCCAGAGTCGGGCGCCGGCGCACAAACCTCACGTGACTGTCTGCACCCGACTTCCACGCCCGTCATGTGGTGTGCTTTCCTAAGTCTATGCATGCACCGCGTTGGGGTCCTGGGCAGCTTTCCTAGGAAACACGGGCCTCTCTCGCAGCCAGGCAGGCGCACACAGAGTCCATGCGAAGCCTTCGAAGATGAAACAGGCGGTATGATCCGGCCTCCAGTGCGAGGCCACGCCAGCTCCTGGGTGACGCTAGAGTGACCTCCTGCCAGAGGATGATTTTTAAGGATGATACAGGAAGGCTTCCAGAGATGATGCTTTCTGAAATGAGAGGCTAAAAAATTCAAATTCGACTGGAAGAAACAATAATTGAAATTGTGAGATGCCAGCTTGTAGACAGTGGCATTGCAGAAGTTCAATAATAATCTGTACTAGGGAGTCGTATGGGTTGAGCTCAGTAGCCCGGATGTGGGGCGGTGCTGGCCCTCGGGACCTGCCAGCCGAGCGCCCGGCACCACGCGAGGCCCGCGAGGACCTCCGCCCGGCCCACACCTTTTATCCTGTGTTTGTCTTCCGGAGTTCTCTCGGGTCTGTGATGTTGTTATGGCTGCCCTAGAGTGGCACGGACTGGAGACGGTCTATGCAGGGCCAGCAAGTGGCACCAAGGGCCAGCTCTCGGGGGCAGCGATGCCTGCCGCCCCTGAAGGCTCATGGCCTTTGCCCTCACAGTGGTTCTCAAAGATTCGTTTTCATGAGCGTTTATCTCAGGATTTTAACTGCAACTCTAAAATAAGCTCAGAGCCGATGCAAAGGCAAGCGGCACCCAGACGTGTGAGCCCATGCCTGTGGCATGCCCAGGCCTATGACGCCTGCCAGCTCCTCGCAAACCGGAAAGCGCGGGAAGACCACGATGCCAGAGAGTTTTCAGTGAATTGACACCATGGTTAAACTTCCTTCATCTTTGTTCATCTCTGTCAGTGTAAATATTCGTTTCCTACACTGCAGAGACAGTGGCAGTTGAGTAGGAGTTGCATCCCTGGGTGTGCAGAGAGCCATCTTTCTCCATTTGGGGAACTGTGCGGATCGACTACGTCGGAGGGTGCAGATGAGAGACTGTGACCTACGGCTGCTGTGAGCGCTGAACGTCTGCAGTGCAGAGGAGAAGGGTTGCCAGGTGCGCTGCCAGGGAAAACAGGCAGAGGTACAGAGCAGCAGGTGCGGGGAGGGGCTGGGGATGCGGAGATGGGCACAAGCTGCACTGTGGCCTCATGAAGACCTCGCTGTGTCCTGCCCGAGCCAGGGCTGCCCCAGGCGGCAGGGCAGTCGCTGGGCGGAAAGCCTGGGACTGGCGTGGCTGAGGCAGCGGAGCTGGCCGCCCTCACCCGCGGGGAGCACTGCTGCTCCCCGCAGCCTGGTCTGTGCTGCACAGCTCCTAGGCAAGGGCTGCTGCGAACACTGAATGCTGCCTGCTGCAGGGCAACACACACACGAGCATCTCTAACGAAGCTGGTCCACACTTCTTAGCATGTGAGGGAAGACGCATTCTCTGGTTACTCTGTCTTACCCCAAATGAGAATATTTAATGGGTACTCATGGAAGGTGCATGCAAACTGCAGAAGGCATGTGAATAAAGGCTGTATAGTAATTGCACGGCACTGTGGCAGCCTCTGCAGTGCCTCTGCCTCCTGTCCTGCCTGTGGGTTTGCGTAGCAGCTTCAGCGCTGCACTCTGCGTCAGGTTCTAGGCATGCACAAGTCCTCTCCCGCTAACTCCACAGCGCGGTGCTCATCCCCTTCAGGTCCCAGCCCTCCCACGGGCCACACCAGCGCCTCCTGGTGCCCCAGCCGTCGGCACCAGGCCTCCCTAGCCTCAGCTGCCCTCTGCCTCCCCTCTCCTCCCTGTGCCCAACTCCCACTGCTTCCTCCCTCTCCCCTGCCCTCGGTCTCCCTCCCTTTTCCCTCTCTCCCACTTTCCCTCTGCCTTG
>PVKA01053924.1:0-10995 GCA_004027165.1 Ctenomys sociabilis | reverse complement strand
ACAAAGGTTGCTATTTTGTAACAATCCACCCACTTACAACTTAAGGCAACAGGGAATCTTCCCTTCCTTCATATCTCTGTCTCTGTCTCTGTCTTTCTCTGTCTCTGTCTCTCTCTCCTTTGATCTTTTTTCTCTTTCTGTCTGTATTCATATCTCTTTCTTTTATTCCTGCCTACAGCAAAGCTTTTTCTTTTTATTAACACGCAATTGTTGTACAATTTCATGAGGGTCAGCATGACATTTCTATATATGCGCAGAACATGCACTAATGAAAGCAAACTCCTACTTCTGCTTTATCCACCTTACTCCTAACCCCTTTCAATTTGTGGTAATCACCATTCTAGTTTGAGGTTGACTTGTTTCAGGTGCCCCATAGTTTTACTACTAGTGAAACAGAGTCCAATTTTGTAAGTTAATTTTAAAACAAACCTTTACTCATATCCTTCCAACCCATAGATATACATGTATTAGAACATAACACAATATTTCTATCATGTGTCAAATAATATCAATAGCTCTACTTGCTGATTATTTTAAAAATACAGATTTACTTTCAAAGTGCATTTCTCAAGTGTTATTGGTCTGGCTACAATCCCCTCTACTCAGTCTTTCTGCCTACGGCTCAGCACTACCAGAGTGGTTTGCCACATGCAGGCCCTTCCTGCCTCCAGACGAACTTGAGATTGTTTTCCTTTGGTTTCCAAAATGGTCTGAAAATGGTGCCTTATTATGAAGGATTTGGATCTAGAACCACAGACTTGAAGTTACCGCTATTCCCCTTCACTTCCTTGGATTCCCACACATGGGTGCTATTGATTTTATCTCCACCAGTCCTTTGACTTTCCTCTCTCTCTTCCTCCCTTCCTTTCCTTCCTTATTAATGCCTCTCACCTGCTGACATGAAATCATATCTTACCAAGTAGAATGCCCCAAGACTCTGTTGTTTCAGATCCAGTTCAAATCCTACAGTGAAAACAATGCTCCCGAAGCCCAGGTCACTTGTGTGGTTCTGAAGTGTTGAGCAATTTCCCAGTGCTTTGTGTGAAAGATGATGGCAAATGCAGCATGCAAGGGCCTCAAACCATAGGGGCAATCCCTGTATGTTGCTGTTTTTTTCAGTAAAACAACACTATAATCTCCATATTTGCACTGTCTTTATCTTCATGCTTCAACATTTGCTGGCCTTTTATGTGAAATAGTCAGGTTTCCATTCCAAACACATGCAACAACCACTTGTAAAAATCTAACCTATTATTCCAAGTACATCTCAGATGATAGGCACAGTAACTTTCCCTGCCCCTATTCAGGCAGATAAGTTCCAAGCCCCTCAGGAGACGCCCCAAACCATAGATTTCTATACATGCATATTTACTGTAATGTTGATAAAGTTATTCTTAAGCATGCAAGGACATTAACACTATTTAACAATAAAATCACCTATTTGCTGGAGTAAGTTATGTGAATATAATTTTTCTCTCTCAAAATATCTTACTGCACTCTACTCATATGTGGCCATGGGATGACATAATACAATACCCATGTGGTAAGGTGAAGCAAGGTGAATGGTGTAGGTATTGGATCACCGCGTTAGGTTAGTAAGGATTACTTAAGTATAAGCATCACAGTACCAGGACAATCTGACAATAGGGTGACGGAGAGGCCAACGCTAGGGTAGTAAATGCGTGTGGAAACGCTGGACAACAGGATGATGTGCACGGAGGTAAGATGGAATGAAGCGGCCTGAGATTCACCACACTACTGACAGCGATGCACAATTCATCACTTATGAATTGTTTAATTCTGCAAGTTTCTATTTAATATTTTTAAACTGCAGCTGACTGCAGGTAGCTGCAACTGAGAAGAGTGAGACTGCTTGTGAAGGGGAGTAGAGGAATTCCTTACTGCAGCCTTTCATGAAATTCATCCTTTCCCATTGCCATAGCTTTCATTTTCTATCCTTCTTATGACATTTTTCACATTCAAACCATGATTACGACAACACTATGTATTACAACAAATACTGTGAAATTCCTATTACTAAGTAAAATTCCTATTATTAAGTGAAATTCTGCATCACATGTGATTATTTTCTATTTTAATTCTATCTTGTACTCTCTTCAACAAAACATGGCTATGTTTATTCTTGTCTCTCCATCAGTGTAAGATTCTGGGTACCACAGACAGAATTATATCAATCTTTCATTATTCTCAGTAGGCACTCAATAAATATTTGTTAAAAGTTAGAATGCATAAACAAGTTAATTGATTTTTTCATTTATTTCTGTGGGAAATTAATGTGAACAAACCATTTGAGCCCATGCATGAATAAGCTGTCTCTGGAGTTGCAATAATAGAATATTTGGTCAGACAAGACTGCTTTATTACTCCCTGAGTTATGAAAACTCTCATCTCTGGAAAGCATGCCAGCGTCTTAGTACAGTGATGCCATCTCTACCTAAAACGTGGTCTAATCTTAGTACAAGAAAACTGAAACCTCTTAACTGGAGAAAAAAAAATGAGTTTCAATTTTTAATAGCTGATAAATTGTGACACAACCAACAGCATCGAATTAGCCCAAGCATTAGGCACCCTTTGGTGCCAGCTGAGGGGTATGTGGAGAGGGAGGTACTTGCTGTGGGGGAAGGGGCTGGCTTTCAGTCACAATACTGACAGGGACAGCTGCTGCCTTGCTCTGAAGGCGGCCCTCTGCTCTCCCTCGGTGGTCAAGGGAAGGATGAGACAAACTCCAGCTAAGAAAGCCAAGAAGAGATGGGGAGGTGGTGGCCAGATGGAACAGGGGCTGATGAGGAGAACTCATTTTTGGTGGGAGATGAGGCTGGCCTGGGTGGAGCGTAGTGATGCTCTGGGTCATCCTTAATCTGTGAACTGGTGAGGTATCTCAGAATTAAGTTCAGATAACATCTGCTTGATAGACTCTATTCTACATTTATGAGCAAAGATCATTTCTATGTTCCTGACATAAGTGATTTCCTGGGAGTAAAGCTTAGAGGTGTTACATTTCATAGTATCATGAAAAAATTATAGACACATAAATCTAAAAGTGGATAGTTTCATCTCCACCATAGTGGATGATGAAAGGTAAGATTAAATCATTCTGAAACTGCCTGACCTGATAAACCTCCGTGACTTAAGAAAGTGAACCCAGCTTGGCTGGACACAGCCTCTCTAATATTATCATAGTGAAAGGAATTTCTCACATTCCTGGCCAGGAAGCAAAATAAGGTTTCTGTGCCAACGTTTTCTTTAATCATCTGTACATAGGGCTTTTGTTTTAAAATGAGCATTTGGAAGAACTGGAAAATCACTTTATATTTTTGGCTTATGTCATATTCCAGATGAATTTATAAAAGGCTAACCCACTTTTGTATTTCAAAATCCTCTCTTCTTCACCTTCACTATACCCTTTACTTATGGGTTTTTCAAACACAGGGAAAACAACTGTGGCTCTTCAGACCATAAAACCCCAAGACATTTGCAAAGATAGTCTAACTGTGCATCCTTGCCTTCCTTTCCTTGGCACTGTCCTTCTGACAAGATTCAGCTGGTAGAATAAGCACACCTGAGGAGCCTTCCAAGCATGCGATCTTAAGGGGAAACAGGTGTCTGCATCACTTGTTAGAGACTCAGGTGGAAGTCAAAGAATGCTAGGCTGATATTTCACCCTCAGAAACCAGTAGATCCTTCTTAACTTTTGGGGGGAAAAATGCTTCTGTCTGTTTCCCTTTTTGCATTCTGCTTCTTTCTGATGTACTCTGTGGCCCTGAAGCAAGACTTCAACCTGAGTGGTGGTTATTCTGGACAGTGGATGAGGAAGGAATCTCCCAAGCCCTTTCTCATATCGAGCACTAAGAGGTCATCTTTCCCCCTTTGTTTCCAAGGAAGCCTTTTGACCCTTAGCTTACCAAATAAAAGATGCCTGAGATAACCTCTGTATTGGGAAATGCAGACCAACACGATGGGAGAACAGGGAAAAGAGAGCAAGATTCAAAGCTCTGACTGTGTAACTTGGGAAAACACTCGCTGGTTTGCAACATTTATTTAAATTTAACTGGACAGGAGCTAGTAAGATAGCTCAGTGGCCTAAGTGTCTGGTTGGTAAGCACAAGGACCTGGGTTGATCCCCAGAACTGCATTTGTACTGGCCCACAACCCTGGGCATGTTTGCCTTGCTGGACACAGAACCCAGGTGCAGGGAGGCATGCCTGTGATCCCAGCCCTGGGGAAGCTCAGACAGGAGGATTACTACGAGTCTGAGCTGCATAGTGAGACCCTGTGCTAAATAATTAAACAAATAAAAGATTAAAAAATTAAGTGGACATGGGTTTGGACTTCCAAAATCTCATCTTTAGAATGCCACACTCCTAAAAATTTAAAAAGAATAACTGGAGATATATACACAAGACACTAACTGAAAGAGTGTTTGTAAGAGCAGGCCTTTAAAAATAATCTAAATGGATGAAGCAGATGAAATGATAGTAGGCAACTGTGTTTATGGTATTTTAAGCAGAGAAAGCAAATTTCAGAGCAATAGCATAAAGTGATCCTGATTTTGTACATAAAACTTTTATTTTTGCACACACAGGCTTACGCATTCAGTGAAATGAGAGTGGAAAGATAAACATAATTTGGTAACATCTGTTGCCTTGAAGAGGAGTTGATTGGAAGGGAGAGACTGCTGATTTTCACTTGATTTACATCTTTGTTGTTTGAACACATTACAATGAACATATATTACCTTTAAATAGTTATGTAAGTTTTTTTTCTTAAAACCTTATATTTAAATTGTAAGAGGAAAAATGTATCTCTGTGGTCTTCAGTCTTCGAGTCTACTGGCACATTGTGCCAACAGACCAGCTGCACACCTTTCTGAATACTGTTTCATTGCCTTATGAGTTAGAAATCTCCAAACTCAGTAATCACACGGGATATTTATCTTATGCTATCTACATGACAGTTACAGTCCTATGAGAGGAGAAGAATGTACTTGTTTAGAAAAGTCAAGATTGGGAGATCTTTAACTCTGTGGCATACAAGGAGCAAATTTAATTTAAACGAAGAGAATGGAGAAAGAAAAACAAATCTAGGGCTAAGCACTAACACACAAGAACATCAATGCTTTGCGCTTCTGGATCAGCGGCTCTTGGGTGCTAGCAGGCATCAGAATCCCCTGTGAGGCTGTGGGAACAGCTCCTGCAGCTTTGCCTTGGAGGTTCTGGTTCAGGAGGCTGAGAAAGAAAGCTGAGATTTTGTATTTCTTGCAGAATTTCTCAGCCATGTTGTTGCTGCTGGACTGAGGCTGACTCCTAGAAAATCACTGGTTTAGGTTTATATTCTTTGTCAGAAAGGACTGAGATTTCCAAAGGAATTACGTAACTTTCTAGCTAGTTACTCATGGTAGAAAATAAGTAAGACCAGGCTTTTTGTTTTTTTCAGTACCAGGAATCAAACTCAGGACTTTGGCTTGCCAGGCAATTGATTAAGCAGCTGAGCTATCTCCCTAGCCCAAGACCAGAAAATATTGAAAGCAAAGAAAGAGAAGACAGAATACTTATACATTACATTGAAATAAGAAGATTCTTGTCTTTAGTTGTGGCACTTACTTTCTTTAGGCATGTGGAAACTTTATTTTTAAATAAAGTAATGTTGTAATAATTGTGCTTCATTGTGACCAAGGGCCTAGCAGGTACAGGTCCCTGAGTTCACTAAACAATAGTAACAACAATGGCATTGTGACCCAGGCAGTTGGCTTGCATGGTACATGCTCCTGAAGTTTTCTTTATTTTTTCAAGATTGACCTTGCAATTTTCTTAAAATTAAACTTTTCAGAAGAAAAGTAAATTGCTTTTTTTAAAAAGAAAGAAAACTTCAAGAAATTATAATTTTGTATTATCATTGGGGTGCAGTGCCCTCTTCCCAAGGTCATCTGAGAACTATGCACTGAACACAAGAGGCTCCAGGTTTGCTGCCATTGTGTCCCCAGAGACCTTACCTGCCAGGACTAGATCAGACTTTCCATGTTTTTGCACAGAATTTCAGGGGAAGGATTTTGGGGTCATGAGTTTTCTCTAGGGAAGACTGGCAAAAGCTTTTCTTCCAGTTTGAATTGGTCGGCTATAGCCAAGTGGCAGACCAAGACACCCAGGAAGATTTCCAAGCAGTAGCTACTTTTCTCCTCCTTTCACAGCCTTGGACCCTGATCTCTGGGCTCTTTCCCTAGAAGTTCTTCCCTGTTCTAGTTAAATTGTACATCACAATTGCGTGGCCTTCACAGATATTACTTTTTAATAACATGTTTACTTTGTGAAGGCTCTTACTTTAGAGAAGCCAGAGGTCAAGACTGCAGTTGGTTAACAGATCTGTGAAACAGCTTTGCCCTCCTACCTCATTTTTATATCAATTTTTCTCTTGCTTATGATACTCTCTTTTCCAAGTTTAATGTTTCCTAATGCTGTCTCTTGGGAATCCCACTTCGGAGACCATCAAGAATTCCCTAGGACATCTTCATGCAATCTCATAGCCAAAATTGCCCAAGTTTGGCTAGTTAATCATCTTAAAAGAAATTTATGCTAGACCGTTAATGGTAGGAACTTTTTCCAAATCCTATCTGTATTTTATATGGTGATTTAAAACACAGAAGACCTTAGTAAAGGGATATATTTCCAGCAATGGAATATCATGACCTGGTCCTTGGCATTGAGGTAGGCATTTTTGGCTCAAGGAGTTTTCCTGGGTCTCTTATACTAAAATAGATACTCTTGCTTGAGATGTTCAGAGAGTTGAATTAGTTAGGGACAGGCTCATGGTTGGTTGTCTCTCCCACCCGTTTTTGTTAAGGAACAGAAGTAATGCTCCCTTTTAGAAGCATAATCTAACTCTCTACCTGCAGAGGAAATAAATGTGAGGCATAGTACTGTGACTGATCAATCTTGATGTTCTTTATTCATTTCCTACCTCTGTTATGCGCCCTAGTCTACTTCTCATTGATTAGAAGATACATTTATTTATGGTTAAGAACTGGTAAGTTTGAGACCTGTACATAAACAGTAGAAACAAAGTTCAACAAAGAGTATTACATAGGTCCATTGGGATCCCTAGACTTTGGCCGTACTTGGGGTTAAGGTGTCTAGCAAATGCTGTTGTTACGCAAAGAAGTAACTCACCCATCGCAATAGCTCATACAGTAATAAAAATGATAACTGAGCAAATAGAAAAACACAGCCCTGTTGGACTGAGGCTGGAATTGCAAGGGCAATGGGTTGGGCCAGCTGACTGTGAAGATGATGACTTCATGACAGACTAGGTAACTGTGTACAAGGGCAGAACTCTTTCGGAGAACCAGTGAGATTGTGTGTAGGATCCATCATCTATAAGCCCTTCAGGATTTATGCTTCTTGTATTCTACATGTTTAATATATGACTTTCCCTTCTTTTTAACAATCCAAGTCTATTTTATCTCAGTAAAAGGAAGCAGTGGAGGCAAGCTTCGTGCAGCTTTCTGGGCATAGAAATCAGACTGACAGTGGTTATCACTGGAAAAGTACAATAGAGAAAACTCAGTCAAAGCCCTTTAGACTTAGAAGCTTGAAGCATAATGAGACTACAACTCAGAAGTTCTTTCAAAAATAGTTTGAATTTCTTGGCTATGTTCTGTTTTATTTTTTAAAAGAAGGGATATGGTATCCTTATGGCCACCTTAAGATGATTTAACTGTAGTTAGACAGAAAGATATTCTATCTCACTTCTATTAAAATGGAACCAAATAACAACCTGTCTATCTGGCTTGACTTGCTCATAAAAGTAAATGTGCTCTTTATTTATATAAAATAATTATGAACTTTCTGAATATGATGAGTATGGCAAAAATTTATAAAGATTCACCATGTCTGTATACAAATACATTATTTTTCATTTATGTCTTGAATGTTTTTCCTTTTCTCAATTATTATTTATTTCTATTGACTTTTCTCAGAAACAATTTTAATCAGTGCTCGAGATGAGTAATTTAAAATCTTAACAGATCAAGACATGAAAATAGATGAAAGCATAGTTGACATATATAAAAGCCTTCGCTATTTTTAAAAACGGGTTTGTAAGTGTTAAATTGTGTTTTTGTACTATTCCAGGTACTTCCAGGAATTCTAACCTGACATCACAGTTCTTCTGTCTCCCTAATGTGTCTGCATTAGCCCACATAGGAGGAGGAAGCCTGAATATTGCAGGCTGCACTGTCAGATGTAGACCCCAGCAGCAGTTGGCTGTACCATCTCAGCACACAAGACCTGTGAGGGCTGTGAGTCTTGCCCTGCTCTGTATAGACCCCGATCTCGCAGCCATTACTAGGTAAAGTCCACCCAATACAAATATTTGTCTGAAGCAATATCCAGAGAGGTATGATTTATGAGAAAAATAAAATCATTTGCTGAGCATAAGAGAAGCTACACTGGGGAATGAGAACAATAAACACTTCACTGATAAGGACCTCATTGCTCAGTGTGAATGACAGAGCAAGAGATGCTGACGTTTACTTTCATTTCCTCTTCCCTGGGGAATGTCTGAATTCCTATATTCACTGGGATAAAACAATGTGTCCTGTTGTGTTCTGGAGATTGTTTCCAGCTGCACCATCAGTCACAAACCACTAACTCTGGGCCCTAAACTAATCTGCATGCTGTGGTAAAAATATCAGCAAGGAGCTTCCAATATAGTATAAGAGAAAGATGTGAACTCACTAAGGAAAAGCCTTCTTACTTTCTCAGGAGATGCTCTACTGACAGATGAATACGGTATTTCACAAAACCCACCAAGCAGTCCTACAGATGTGTTTGCTGCTATGGTCATTTTGGAAGTGAGCAAACAAAATCACTTTTTTGTTTGGTAATAAACTGACCATTTACCATAGTGGAACTGAAGTTCAGACCTGAGTCTAGGGGATGCACACAATTTTTTGGGGGATGGTTAGGGATTTTCATCTTTGAAAAACACACTTCACAGCACTCAGATAGCTATTTTGTTAAAAAGGATAACAACCCAACAAAACACAACCCCCTAAGCAAAGGTTGTTAAGGATGGGGAGATTTCTTGCGCAGTGCATGTGAGAATGCACAGTAGTGCAGCTGTTGTGAGAAAATCTACTCTGAGTTCCTAGAAAAGTTAGAGACAGAATTGCCACCTGATCCAGCACTTTTACTTTTAGGTGTATGCCTAAGAAAGGTGAAAGCAGAACGTGAGCAGATGGGATGCAAACATCTGTGCTCATAGCAGGACTGTGCACAGTAGTCAAGAGGAAGGAACAAACCCAGTGTCCATGACAAGAAATTTTAAAATGTGGTGTATACAGACAATGGGACATAATTCAGCCTTCAGGGGTATGACAGATGCTGGAGCAGGGATGAACTCGGCACCGTGTTAAGTGAAATTAACTAGACACAAAAAGGAAAATACAGGGAAATTTTGCTAGAACATACTCGAGAAAAGTTAATTGCATAGAAAAAATATATAGTGACATTTGGCAGGGCAGAAGGATGAAGAACTGTCAGTTATTGCCTAATGTGTCCAGAGGTTTAGTTTTGGAAGAGGAAAAAAGACCAAGATGAATGATGGTGGTGGCTGTGCAACAGCTTGAAGATGCTCAAGACCACAGGACTATGTGCCCTCAAAGCGGTGTTATTTGACTGTAAAATACACAACTAATAATAAAAATTAGTGACTAAAGAAACTATTAGGACTGGAAAAGAAATCATTATAAGCCAAACCTTCAAGAAGTCAAACTCCAGAAAAAGAAACAAAACAGAAAGCACAGAAAAATAATATATTTTATGTTAACTAAAGGTCACGCATAGTTCTATAGGACATTTTATCTATATTTCAGTTTCATAATTCTTATCTCCCCATATGTAAAAGATTTTGTATTGTTTATCATGCAGAGGATAAAATGACACTTCAGTCCTCTAGCATGGTTTAAATTTATTTTTTCTTTGTTATAGATATTAGATGCAAAACACCTCAGAGACTTAAACTATGGGTAAGTGTTCATGCATTAAATCACAAGATTCTTTAATTTTGTACTGTTTCCATTGAAAAAAATTAGAGTACAATTAGGTTTTAATTGTGTGTAAGATATTATCAAATACTTCGAGAAGAGAGAATTTCTTGATTAAGTTACATATGAGAACCAAATTTTCTACCTAGAGTTTCACATATTTGGCAATTAAAATCACTTCAACAGATTAGGTCTGCCTACATGCATTCCACAGTTGCTTTCACAACAGAATGGGACCTGGTCGCTGTGAAGACTTTTGCAATGACTTTTAGTCCTGCATATTTGTTATGCTAATGTGACCAGTAATGAACTGCAATGGCATACACAGATGTGACAGTAAGAACATCCCATTAAATCAAACTAAGGTCATTATCAACTCAATTTCTCCTGTTTAGATCTCACCAATAACTGCAGCCGCTTCAGCACCACCTAACAGAGGAGAAACCATGGCAGGCTGGAGACAATGTGAATGGGCTTAACTAGTTGTGGATTTTGCAAAGTTTTTTTGCAACATTTTAAAGAAACATATAGCAATACAAACACATTCCTAAGGTCTGTCAAGCACTGTGATTTTCATGGTAACACCAGCTCTAGGTCGGTTTGCCTCATACATTTTTGCTTCTTATCACTGTACTTTTCCACCTCACATAATTATGAAGCACAAAGATAATAGTAATGAGAGAAACTTGGCTAAGATCACAAGGAACACACCAAGGAAGGACATGCAAAACAGCCAGGGCCAAGGACAGCTTTAAAGTGAGACTCACCTGTCTCATACTAACCTCTAATGGACAAGTACTGTTTTACTGCGAGACTTTGATGGCTTCTTTCAGAAAATTACTAGTGTCATCTCTGTACCACCAAGACCACATCTATTTCCATTTGCACACCCCTGCCCAACTACTTTGCAGCCAATAGTATCATAAAAGATTTTA
>PVKA01053923.1:0-11025 GCA_004027165.1 Ctenomys sociabilis | reverse complement strand
CCTTAATTCCAACCTTTATTTCCAGGTTAATTTTTTGTCATCAGTGTTAGTTGTCTCCAGTGTGTCCAGTGCTAGTCAGGTGTCTCTTACTTATTATCTAATTGGAACAGCAAAGTAGGAAGACTCAACACACTCCTACCTCAGGAAAATACTTCACTTAGTGGGGTATAACACTCAATGCTCAGTTCGCTTCCCAGGTGTGCGCAAATGAGTGACTTGGCAGTGGTGCCTTGAACTTAATCCAGACTGAATCCAAGTCCACATTTTATGCTCTAGGATGAGTGAGGCTAGTACCTGAGTGTATGTGTGCATGCAGTATTCAGATGACCCTGGTTCTTTTTGGGCACTGATAGCATAAGAATCTTTTTTTTTAATTGCCTATTCCCTCATTCCCATTAGAATTTAGTGTCTATTAAAGCTTACTTTCTTTTCATGTTGTATGTTTCTAACACCTTACTTACTTTTTTCTTTCAGGAAAGCATGCCTCAGACTCCTCCCTTTTCTGCAATGTTTGACAGCAGTGGTTACAACCGGAACCTCTATCAGTCTGCAGAGGACAGCTGCGGAGGATTGTATTACCATGACAACAACCTCCTCTCCGGCTCTCTGGAAGCACTAATCCAGCATTTGGTACCTAATGTGGATTACTACCCAGATGTACGTGTTTGTGTTCCCCTGAAATCCATTCTTGGGACTGAGCAGAAATTAAATACAATATGCAGGGACCATGTATACTAGAATATCTAGAATTGTATTGGGCCAGCACTATAGCTCAGGGGACTAAGTGCCTGCTTAGGCAAGTGCAGAGACCAGGATTTGATCCCTAGCACCACATGCCACAAGGACCCTGCCCCTATCTCATTTTGGCTGAGCTGGTCACCAAGTCAGGGCATGGTGGTGCATGTCTGTAATCCCAGCTCTGGGGAGGCTGAAAACAGGAGGATCATTATGAGTCTGTACCAAATACATTAATTTTTTTTTAAAAGAACTATATCAGTGTTGCTAAGAATTTTTCAAATGAGAAATTACATATTGATTATTGAATGTTTGAAGATACCATTGAGTCTCATTTTGGTGTAGCCTCCACTTCAGTTTCTTTTCTGGGTTAGGTCTCATATGCTGCCCATCTGATAGCTTCTGTGCAAAGTATCTGTAGGGCTGATACATACATGTATACCTTGGTCCTGAAGTAAAAATGTTAGAGAACACTGAATTCTCTTTGAAAAGGAGAGTTGATGCATTTTTTTCCTAAGTAGCTCATTATGCTGATAAAACTGAATGTAGTTAAGGAAATTAAATGGAAGAGACAAGAGAATTTTTACACAAGGTATAGTACTTTACAGACGGATGTCAGAGGACAAGTTTGCTTTAGTTTTACCTTGGCAACTTAAATTTGTATCGATGGTACTTTCTGACCTAGGGAATTCATTATACATGATCTCAGTGTTGAGAAATGGGCAGAAGAGAGAAAACTGAAATGTAACAGTATTGAGGGTTTCTCATGGTCCCAACCCTGGCATCAGTGATGTGACACAGGTTTCCTTTCTGGACAAGTGGGCTTTCCTCTTCTCTTATGCCACCATTGTCTCTGGAATGGAGTTTTGGAGAGCAGTGAAAATTACAGAACAGCTGTGATGGAGATGTCATGAAAATATGTAGAGACCTTATTTATTGGTTTTTATAAACATAATAGTAATTTTGGCAGGCAAAGGTTAGTTGCTGCTTGCCACTCTCATTCACCATAGTATTTCTTACTAAGTTATCTTTCTGCGTGTGATTTCTTACATAGCATTTTCAGATATGTCACCACACAGGGAAAACTTATAATCAAAAGTAAAAGGGATTCCTTGTTTAGCCCTACAAATGTTTATGAGCTACTAAAGGCACCTGTGGGAAGAGAACTCAACCCATGGAATTTTTATTTTTATGGGAGTCTGAACTATTATAACAAACATACTTTATTACTGACTTTGGAGAAACAATGCTGTTAAAGAAAAGTGTACAGTGTTGTATTGTGCTTATCAAGTGGCTTAGCCCTTGAGCAAATAAACAGGTTACTTGAAAGCCTGCCCTTGAATATTCTTGATACAACTCCTCAATGTGCCATGCTGAAAACACTGGAAAACTCTTAAGCTGAATGTGGGTAGCGTGAACGAGGTTCATTTCTTTGCTTTTGGTGTTTGGTTGGGTCTTCACTGAGTTGCCATAATATCTGGATACAAAACCAGATTCTGTATTGGGTAGAATATTTAAGTTAGATTTCTCTCTCTGGGCTGAATTTCATTCTTCCTTACTAACATGAATTAGGTGTCCTGGTATCTTGGCTCCTTGAGGAGAGGTGTGAAAATATTCTCTGAATGACTTCAGGAGATAACCTTTTCCCATTTTTGATGTAGTTTAAGGAAACAGTACCTCTGAAAGTATGTATTATTTTTGAAGCTTCAGGATGTTAATTTTGATCAGGAAAGCATGAACAAAGCTATTTAACACAAGGAAAGATATCAAATTCAGAGAGAATGTAACAGTGATGCCCTTTTTCTGTCTTGTCACAGAGAACATACATATTTACCTTCCTCCTGAGTTCGCGGTTATTTATGCATCCCTATGAACTAATGGGCAAAGTTTGCCACTTATGTGTGGAGCACCAGAGACTCAGCGACCCTGATGGTGACAAGGTAATGAATGTGGCATGTGGAGCTTGATCGTTTTTGGTTAGGTACGTTGTCTGAGTGGCTTAGATTTTGTGAGGTTGGTTTTCCTAAGTAATCCCAACTTATACCCAGGCTGACATGTCTCACTGCCATCATGGCTGTGAGTGGGGAATTGGGAATAGTACACAGAACACACTGTAAGTCAGATGTCTTGGAAGATCCTTGCTCTTGCTATAAGTTGGTTACATGGTGCATCTACAAGGGCTGGGGGCCAATAGCTGCTTTTTTAATCCCAAAGACTTTGCCCTAACAGTTAAGCAGTGCCACAGTAGTTATTTGTTTGGTATAGTCCCTGGTGAAAGATATCACCAAGTTAAATTTGTTTTTATCTTCTCCGTAGAACCAGATAAGAAAAATTGCACCTAAAATTCTTCAACTCTTGACAGAATGGACCGAAACATTTCCTTATGACTTTCGGGATGAAAGAATGATGAGAAACTTAAAAGATCTGGCTCACAGAATAGCCAGTGGCGAGGAGGTTGGTAACCTGAACTGATCACAGCCCTGAATTCTCAGACATCAGCTGGGTGGGTAATGGCACCAACTTAGCCATCAGAATCTTGGTGCTTCGCTTCTGTTTTGCCTTTGGCCTGCACTCTAGCACACTCGTCTTTTGGCTATGTCAAGTGGTGGTAATTATTCCATGCCACTTCAAAGGGAGATGATCTAGAGTGTTATTTGATTAATTGGGGTGAATGTTCATGTCAACTCATGCACAGAGCTCATGTTGCAAGTGTGTGTTGTTTTTACTTTACTTTTGTCTGCCTTTCCAAAAGCTTTTAATATAGCTAGTGAGATAATAAGTAGCATAATAATAAGCACTGAGAGATTTAAACTAAAAAAATCAATATGAATCACTGAGAAGCATATTATTAGGTCATAAATAGAAACAGTCTGTATCATGGCAGGGGAAAAACCAATATGTGGGGGTTGATAACCAGTACAGCTGGAAAACATTGTTGTAATTTGAGTTTTAAGTTCCAGTAAAAGGGAAATACAGTTGGTTATATAATATTGTTAGAGGAGGGAAGCATGTTTCAATGCATGAAATTAATTTAAGAAGTTAGGGCTGATGATGTAGCTCTGTGGTATACCACATGTCTTGCGTGTGCATGGCCCTCACTTCAGTCCCCCACTCTACAAAAATAATTAAAGAAGAATTATTATAAGGGATTTTCATATAGGGTGAGGTCTCTATATTTTTATATAGTGTGAGGTCTTTATTTTTTTAAATAGGGTTTACAACTAATACTTTTTGATAAAACAGACCATAGACTAAAGTGTAAATTAACAGATGTAATTCTTTGGCAGAAAAGAGGAAAAATCAAGCCAGATCTTCTAGTGCCAGAAGCTGATTCAAGGCTAGGACCTTGAATAGATAGAGATTGGAAGTAAGTCTCTGAGGTAATGTTCCATAAATACCACTTCCCTCACTTGAGCCTTTGATAAGAGCTAAATCGCTGTGACAGATGCAAGGTTATTGGAGGGCTGGCATTCCACATTGTGGCTTGCTGGGCAAAGATGTCTTTGTAGTTTCTGTGTAAGTTTCTGAGAACAAGTTCCTCCAGCACAGGTAGAATATTGCCACACAGGAGCATGTAAGTGAAACCCTGAGCAGTGGCAGGGATGCCTCGTTTCATTTGTCTGGAAATACATTTTCCTCTTGTGCATGACCTTCCTAGAGAGCTCACCCTTTGTGTTTGCTGAAATGAGAACATAAGAAGACACTGATCCAATTCTTACAAATGTGGGACTTTTTGTTTTGTGTTTGTACTAAGAATTAAACTCAGGACCTTGCACTTTCCACCTCCTGTGCTATATTCCCAGCCTACAAATGCATTTTATTGTCATTCCTCCAGTTTAAAGAGAAAGCAGACTAAAATTTGATAAGCCGAGTACTTGCAAACTTTGTGCTTAGCACTTCTGGCTTATGTTCCACTCACGAAGCTGGAGTTAACCCTTCTGCTGTCCCTTTAGGGCACTACACTGAGCCCAGGGTGGTGCTCCAGACAGCCACCCCTTTTGCAAGGCTGAGTGAGTCATTTCCTGAGTCACTTTGCAAGCTGTGACAGTTATAATCATTTTGCCAGCTTCGCTGGCTTCAGATTCTGCCAGGTGATAGGTCCCTTGCTCAAACAGGCAAAAGCAAAGCAACACAGGGGCAGTGTCATAGTAAATCTCTTGTCAGAGGGATTAGCTGTGGGTCTGCTTGGCAGAGTCTGTGTTGGCTCAGTGACCTTGCTTTATGAAAAGCTGATCAAAAGATGAGTGGGAGCATAGGGCCTGTCCTTATAGGAAGGCCAAGACCTGAGTCAGTCAGTTCTTCCTTTCATTTAGGTTGTATTAACTGTATCTATCTGTTAGCATATCTTCCCTCTAATTTATTGCCTGTGTGTGTGTTAGTCAGGACTCAACCCAGAGCCTTCACACTGAGCCACATTCAAAGCCCTTTTAGTTTTTTAAGGCAGGATCTCATCAAGTTACCCAGGGTGGGCTTGAACTTGGGATTCTCTTGTTTCAGCCTCCTTGAGTGGTGAGATTACAGGTGTGTGCCACCATGCCTGGCTTTTATTGACTTTTAAAAATTTACAGGGTTTCACTATATAGAACAGACTTATAGTGATTCTCCTGTTTTTAGCCTCCAAAGTGCTGGGATTATAGGTGCATGCCACCACACCCAGTCTCAATCATCATGTCAACTGTGGGTGAGGCTGGCAAAGCACATCAGGATTGAACCCTGGCCATTGAGCTCTGTCTAAGCAGGCAATTTAGTCCATTGAGCTCTCAGGGTGACCCTGTAGACTTAAAACTTAAAAATTGTAACAGTTCTTCCCAAAAGAAACACCTTAAAACCCTTTTAAAGATGAAATGCCCGTGGTCCGAAAATGCCTAGTGGATGGCTTTTGGTTCTTTTGTCATGAGAATGAAAGAGAAACATGATTTCTGTGGCTAGAGGACATCTGGTATCAATCTTAAGCCAAGACCCAGCCACTCAGGAGTTGGGTAGGACTGAAGGAAGGACCCAGTCAGCCTTCTCCTTATGGCTTTTTGCCAGTACTCTTGTGTTAAGGGCATAAACCTCTGGGCATCCAGCTGCTTTTGATCTTAAGAAGAAAGACAATCTGCTGAGTCTAATTAAGGAGTAGCTGACTAAATTGGGAGTTGGTGAAGCACCAGCAGCCGTGATAGACCTAGACTGCCCAAGAAGTTGCCTTTTCTTTGGCTGCCTTCATCCAGTATTCAGAAATGAGGTCCATGCTCAGCAGCTGGAGGATTGGACGGTGCTTTGGCGAGTCCCCTAAGTTCCTCTTCTTTTTCATCTTTATAATGCATGGCGTTAACTGCCCTGTGTTAATGTCCCTTCTAGCTCTAGAATTGTGTGATGGGTGCCCTTTCCCCACTTCTTCACATGCCAGGCTCCTTAGCTGTCACAGGAGCCCCTCAGCTGAAAGACCTTGCCCTGCCACCGAGCAATGATCATATCCTTTCTCAGCCTTTGCCACCCTTTTAACAGCACTTCATAACACTCTGGATTCCTATTTGCTTGGCTGTTATGCCCCTCCCCATGCTGTGCTCTCTGTTCCCTGACTCTTTAATTCCCAAGCACCTGACATAGGCTCTCAATAGTGTTTGAAGGAATGAAGGAATGAACGAAGGAATGAATGAATGCACAAAACAGCTACTACAGTAGTGTACCATTCTTCCCCACCACTGGAAGGAGCGTGGGCTTAAGTTGCAGCTTGTTGCTTCTTGCGTCTGGCTTCAGGGGAGTTTTTGGCAGCCAGTGCGGCTGGGTGAGCCCTGGATAATTCAGTCAGGCTCTTCTAAATCTGCCAGGAGAGTTCCACATAATTTGGCTTAATATGTTTCTCCCCTGGGGATTTGCCCAAAATGAAGAGGTTTATTAGAACCTGCCCTCAAGAAACATGAAATGAAACTAATGATTGAATTACATGACAAATGACTATAGTGGGTAGAAGGCAATTTTCTCTTCCT
The DNA here is from genome assembly GCA_004027165.1 of Ctenomys sociabilis. Taxonomy (NCBI): domain Eukaryota; kingdom Metazoa; phylum Chordata; class Mammalia; order Rodentia; family Ctenomyidae; genus Ctenomys; species Ctenomys sociabilis. The sequence continues at coordinate 4,318 of PVKA01053923.1, read as the reverse complement.
TAAGGGGATGGTCTTTATAGTATGAACTTTTATCTTCATTTGCCAGGTAATTACTGTCTGGCATTTGAAGTTATAAAAAGATTAAGTACATATTTAGCAATTCATGATTCACCGAGAGAGCATGCTTAACAACACCAAGTTTGAGTTCTCAAGTGGAATCAAGTAGAATCAGGAAACTTGTGAAAGAAGTCGCATGCATATTACCTGTGCTTTCTCACACACACACATACATACACACATTGTTCACATAGCTTTTCTCTTATACCCAATTGTGTGCATTTTCTCTCATATTTTGCTGCCTTTTACTCACCAGTGATCTGACTATATAATTCTTCTACTCTTTGCTAAGAAAACTTAAAAAAAGCAGAATAAGACTCATTTACCAAACATGCTAGTAGAGCACTGCTTCCTGCATGCCTCTGTGTGCTTGCATCACCCGAGCAGCATTTGCATCCTGCTTGTCAGCTCAGTGAGGGCTTTCTGGGGTGGCACCAGGCTGCGCACTGTTCCAGCTGACTGTTTCTTGCACTCATTGGTCCTGAGCTGGACCCCGCAGGTGGCCCTCTTAAGTGGTCATTTCTGACTGAATGTTTTCTGGGAGGTTCCTGGAAGTGGGGCTGGGGAATGACTCAGGCTTGAACTCACTTGGCAGACCTACAGGTATTGTTGAGGGGGTTTTTGTGTGTTTGTTTGAGCAAAGAGAACTTGTATTGTATATCTCACCTGTTATCCAAGAAATCCCACTTCAAATTTGTTAATTTTTAATACATCAAGTAATACAGGGAGACATTTTGATCAATTTTTTTCCTCACTTAAAAAGTGAGGGGCCCAGGGTGGGGCAGATAATTTGGCAATCTAAGCACCTGCCTGACAGGCACAAGGGCCCAAGTTTGAACCCCAGTACCTCATGCCATGTGAGCCCCAAGCAGAGCTGGTCACCAAAACTGCATGTGGTGGCTTATACCTATAATCCCAGCACTGGGGAAGCTGGGAGACAGGAGATTCACTATGAGTCTGAGCTGCACAGAGAGACCCTGAACTAACTTAACTAACTAACTTACTAACTAACTAATTAACTAAGTACCAGTCCTCTCTGTTGAAAGTAACAGTGGGTATAAGTTTTGTGCATATCCAGTTTTCTCTGTGTAATAAGATCCATGCCCGATGCATACACAGAAGTCATGCCAACAGTGTGTACATGTGTACACTCCTGTGTGGATGTGTGTACACACCTGATGATCTTCACCCTGCCTGTTACACTCTTCAACACATCTAGAGGTCTTTCTGGGTCAATGCTGATAGCTGTGTTCTGTTTTACCTGTTGCACAGTGACCCAAAATGTGGTTGGGGTGTAGCTTCAAACTACTCTGAATCTTTTTATAAACTGTTGTGTTGGGGTGCAAGTAAGCACATTTTTATGCAAATCAGGATTTTCCTGGAAATACTTAAGAATGTAAGTCCCTTAATTATGCCAAACTATGGTAAATTCGTTGTATAATGACAATTGAGTTATACTCTTATAAATATGATTTAACCATGTAAACTGCAGCTTTCTAACATATGTTTTCTACTCAGAATGGTACCTGTAACTAAAGTGTCTCAAAAAGATGTTTACTATCTAGTGGGAAACATTTGGAAGACATATAATTTTAAGAACTAGTAGTAACTCTTGTGGGTGTTTATTATTGTGGGGCAGGACTAAAGAAAACCTCTTAAATTCTTAGATTTTTAATGTAGCTCAATGTTATAAAAGTAAAATAAGTGGCACAAACAGGAATGAAAGATCTGAAATAGTCCATTTTGCATGAATCAATCTACACTACCACATAGATACCAGCTTTGAAACTAAAAAAACAATTGCTGAGTGAAAGACAGGTCTTTTTTTGGAAGGTTCAATTTTTTTACACTTAAGTATTTTTACCATTTTAGGGTAGTTTTGAGAATATAGAGAAAAATAAAGGTCCTATAATGGGCCATGTTGAAGAACTCATCAGACTACACTGACAAGTAGAGAACAGAAAACAGAAAAAAAAGTATGCTTTTTATCTTGTCTATATCAGATTAACCATTAAGCATTTCCAGATATAATTTCTTTAGAGCTCTAGCATTTGCTAATGGGTTCTGGTAAACCAAATTGCTTCTGTTAAGAGAAAACAAAATACACCTGTAGATAAAAGCTATTGTAAGTAAAGTGCAGATGATACTGAGCACCTTTTATAAAGGAAGTGAGGTGTAAACATAGGCCTTTCTACATCTGGAGATCACTGTTTTCCTTTGGGGAGCTGGTAGCTCATAGACCCAGTTACAGTTGATTTAGTTTGTGTGTCTTCCTCTAACACAGGCATTATATTTTATCTAGAAGGATAGTTGGTTGGCAGTTTGGGTCTAGCTAAGGAAGACCAAAAGAACTCCATGACAGGATAAGTGTACCCAACAGATTGGGAAGTCGTTTCTTTGATTTAATAGTTTTTGAAAAATCAAGAGGTTGACACTTATCCATAAAAAATGCAATAGTTTTTACATCCATTTCTCTTAAGTATGTGATTATAACATATCCAGTGGTGAACAAGGTGGCAGTCTTGCCCTGTGGGGAGAACTGCCATGTGGAACAGTTTGTTGTACATGACATAAGGGTCTCAGGAAGGAAGAAATAGGAGCCAAGTTGAGGTCAGATTCAAGACCTGAAAATCCCCTTCTGTGAAAGCCAGGAAGGTAGGTGGTGGTGGGTGGGAAGTAAGAGTGTGTGCCTGTCAAGTAATTTCTGTGTCAGTAGTCAAATGAGATTGGCAGTGACATCAAGAAGGTGGCCTTGGTGAAAAAGTTAGGAAAATGATGCTCTGACTTGAAATCACTGTGTTCCATCTCAACAAGACAGGTACATTTCTATCAGTGAAACTTAATTGTGCATGGTGCACATTATACTGAATACCCTCAACAGCTAATCTGTAAGGCTGTGGTGTTTGAGGGTCTGATCTGAATTGTGCTCTCATTAGCAACCTGGGAAAGACACTGAGGTTTGTGGGTTAGAAGAGGCACTTGATGCCTGCGCCTCTGGGTTGTAAGAGCTGCCTGAATCCTCCTGTAAGTTCCCTGAACCAAACTGATTGTCCAGTGTCAAAGTCAAAATAATTTCAAGACGTTGTCTGTGAGGTTGCATTGTGACACACACAGAGCAAGGGTGTGATGCTTGGCTTGTTCCCTGCCAGACGTACCGGAAGAATGTCCAGCAGATGATGCAGTGTCTCATCCGAAAGCTTGCTGCTCTCAGTCAGTATGAGGAAGTCTTGGCAAAGATCAGCTCCGCCTCCACAGATCGGCTCACAGTCCTCAAGGCCAAGCCACAGTCCATCCAGAGGGACATCATCACGGTCTGCAGTGACCCATACACACTGGCCCAGCAGCTGACTCACATAGAGCTGGTGAGGCCCCTGTCATCCTTGCCCTTTGCAGCCATGGTTATGTTTGTTTTGGCAACCAGTGCATTTGCCAGAAGTAGTGGATAAATACTCTCTGAAACAGCTGAAATGTGTTCTGTTGAGGAATTGCAATATGAATGCCTCTGCCGTGCTGGGAATTTACTTATAAATAAATAACAGATAAGACTGGAGAAGAGTTTTCCTCATGTTCTGCCTAAAATTAATTTTTCTGTGACTTGCACAGTCTTCCATTATCTTATAGAACATTGACTCAGGCAGAGAACTGGCTCTGTTGAGGCCTTGAGGATAAAAGTATTTTCGATTAAAAGCTTATTTTATAACCCACATTAAGAAATGAGGGTGGTGCCCGAAGTCAACAGAGGAAGTGGACTGTCCACTGCTTTGCATTTTCTTCAGTGCTGTCAACTCTGGATTTGTGTTTCAGGAGCGGCTCAATTACATTGGGCCAGAAGAGTTTGTTCAGGCATTTGTGCAGAAGGATCCTTTGGACAATGATAAGGTAATCAGCCTGTTCTAAGTGCAGTCCTGAAACTAGAAGCTCACGTCTTCAATCTGTGATGATGGATATGAAATCCTGTAACTGAAACTATCATTTTAGAATTTAAAAATGAGAAAGGACTTCTTGCATTGCCATGGGTGATACATTGCAGTTTTTCCTGAGCAAGGTCTCCTTTAGAACAGTCTCATCCTATCACTAACTTTGCCCTCTCCTCCTTGTTGGGAAATTTAATAAGCCCTTTATAGCAAGTAGATGCAGGCATTTGTCCTGATGAAAGCCAAGGATGAAAGCATAATGGTTTAATCTGTCAGATTAAGCCAGAAGGAAAATAGAAGACAATGCTGTGCTCATGATTCAGCAAAGGCAGGGCAAGGCAGATGAT
>PVKA01053922.1:0-11002 GCA_004027165.1 Ctenomys sociabilis | reverse complement strand
AAAAAAAAAAAAAAAAAAAAAAAAAAAAATAGCAAACTATATCCAGCAACATGTGAAAAAGATTATACAGACATGACCCTGTAGAATTTATGCCAGAAACTCAGCAGTGAATCAATATATAAAATAACGTAAGAAAGACTTCTAGGAAGAAGGAGTGGTAAACATCAGAGAAAGAGCCTCTCTGAGATGTTCTGTCCAAACCCTGGAACATAGCAACATGAAGAGAAAGAGGGAAGTAGCTCACTGGAACGCAGGAAGGATCTGAAGCTAGAGTGAAGCCCACAGGGACAGCAAAGAAAGAAACTTAAAGTAGGAGGCAACAAGAAACACCTTCTCGCTGAGTCGGAACTCACTGTGTGGAAGGAGCAGTTCAAACTTGTGGACACACAGTGCCTGCTGACAACCCCAGAGACCGCCACAGAGAGACATCACAGTATGATGAATTCCAGGGAGTGCACTGGCTGGTGAATGGATCAGATTTGGCCATCCAGTGGGACAGGACAATTGGCTGGGTGCCATCTTGGAGAGGGGACAACTGAGCTCAGAATTCAAAACAAATGCTGGCTCCATCTAGTGGCTCCAAGCCAAATTCTAGCCCACCTAAGGAGTCTAGCTGACAGCTACAGACTTAATGGGTCTATATCCAAATTCATGACCAGAAACCACCACAAACATCAGGAGAAATAAAGGTGTAGGCTCCATGATATTATCCATTACCCCAGCATAAAGCCACTGCTGATCTGCTAGGCCAAATCAGATCTGGACTCCAACATGTTAACTAATTATCAGTGACAGCACAAACAAAACTCAAACTGGACTTTCTTTGTCCTGTCTCTTTTCTTGTTTTGCTTTCCCCTCCACCTACTTCATTGCTTGATCTTGTTTTTAATAGCATGAATATGGTTTCTAGTTTGTTTTTTTGTGTGTGGTTGTTGTTCTGATCTATTCTTTCTTTTACTTCTTCTTTCTTTCCCTCCTTTTTGCACTAGGTTCTCACAGTTCGTAAAATCCTTTGTATTCCAGTTTTGCTTCTAATCTCTTTTTCTTCTTTGATTTTTAATCCCCCCTATCTCTTTTAAATGTTCTCCCAAAGATAAAACCGGCATATGGGATTTATTTACTGAACACAACTTTCTAGTTTTGGATTTTGTTATATAACCACAAATCCAGTTCTTACGGTTAGAGGTGGCTAATTAATGGTTACCTCAGTTTGTCATTTTCTAGACTGTATTTCATGCTATTGTTATTGCTGATTGTACCACTTTAGAAAACTGGTGTAACTGTTCTAACCAGCTATTCTTCCTGGTGTACCAAGACTCACATTGACTACAGATCATAAAAAATATGGTGGGCCAGTGCCAAAGAACCAGGATCTGGGCCAAGCAGGCAGCAACTTGTCATCCCCAATAAACTGAACAATAAATTCGGTAACAGATTTGAAACACTAAAACAAGCTATACCTGGAAGAACTTCTGAGAAGTAGTCATTTCCTAATGGTTAATACTAGTGATAAAGTTACTCCACATAGGTAATTTACATGCATCAACTCAGGAATTAAACTAAAAAAATAAAGGAAGAAAATATGAAGATATAACCTATCCAGTCCACCAAAGGCAAATACAGTGAGTAATGAAGTGGGTCAATCCAAAAGCAACCTCCTTGGACTCTCTCAAATGGAAATAAAAAGGATCTACAAAAGTCAAATCAGAAACAAATATATTGGTAACCAATAAACAGAGATGATAACCAATAAACAGATCAACTAGACACTAAATCAACAATGAAATATTGGAAGTGAACCAAACTTTTGAACAAATAAACTTAATAGATGTCTACTCCACAACATCATAATGCATATTCTTCTCAGCAGCACATGGATCATTCTCCAAAATACACTAAATACTAGTTTATAGCACATGCTTAACTACATGCAAAGGAACTGAAATTATTGCATGCGTATTACCAGACCACAGTGAAATGCAATCAGAAATTAATGACAAAAGAAATCACAAGAACTTAATAAACATATGGAAATTAAATAACAGGCTCTAGAACAATCAATAGGTCACAGATAATATTAAAGAAGAAATTAGACACTTTCCATAATTAAAAGCTAATACCAATACAACACACCAGAACTTATGGAACACTATGAAGGCAGTCCTATGAGGAAAATTTATAGCATTGAATACCCATAACAGCAAAACAGAACAAACCTAAATAAACAACCTGATGTTGAAACTCAAACTTCTAGAAAAAGAAGAGCAGGCCAACCCCGAAGTTCCTACAAGAGAGAAAATTACAAAGATCAGAGCAGAAATTAATGCAGTGGAAGCTAAGAAAACAATTCAAACAATGGATGAAAAAAAGAGTTGGCTCTTTGAAAGATTAAAAATGAGAAACCCTTGGCCAACCTTACAAAAAGGAAAAAAAAAAAAAAAAGATTCAAATCCATACAGAAACGAAAAGGGTGAAATAACTAACAGCAGACCCTGCAGAAATCCAGGCGATCATCTATACCTTCTTGAAAATTTGTATTCTAATGAGATGGACAACATAGAACAAATGGACCATTTCCTAGATTCTTATTGATGTACCAAAGCTGAATCAAGAAGATATAAAAATCCTAAATAAACCAATACCAATTATATTGAAGATACAATTAGAAATCTACCAACAAAGAAAATTCTAGGCACTACAGATCCATTTCTGAATTCTACAAAAAATTTAGAGAAGACCTAATACCACTACTTCTCAAACTCTTTCATGAAATGGAAAGGGAAGAAATCCAAAATCCTTCCTAGAAGAAAGCATTATCCTTATAGCAGAACCAGACAAGAACCCAACTAAAAAAGAGAACTATAGGCCAGTGGCCCTAATGAATGCTGATGCAAAAGTCCTCAAGAAAATAGTGGCAAACAGAATCCAGGAAATCATCAAAAAGTTTATACACCATGACCAAGTAGGATTCATCCTAGGTATACAAAGATGGTTCAACATATGTACATCAAGAAGTGCAATACAAAGCCAGGCGTGGTGGCGCATGCTTGTAATCCCAGCACTCGGGAGGCTGAGGCAGGAGGATTGTTGTGAGTTCGAGACCAGCCTGAGCTACAAAGTGAGCTTAAAGCCAGCCTGAACTGCATAGCGAGACCCTGTCTCAAAAAAAAAAAAAAAAAAAAAAAAAAAGAAGTGCAATACAGAGCTGGCCAAATAGCTCAGCAGATTAAAGCCCTGCAAGCAGGTGCACAGGCCAGGGGTTTGATTCCTAGGCCTGCCCTGCCTGCCCTGCCCTTGGGGCCCATTGAGACAGCAACTGAGACTGGGCAGTGGTGGTGCATGCCTGCAATCCTAGCTCTTGGGAGGTGTAAACAGGCGGATCACTATGAGTCCAATCTAGTAGTGAAATCCTGAACACCTTGTAGACCCTTCCCTAAAATATAAAAAAATAAAATAAAATAAAACAGAAGTGTAATATACCATGTTAACAAAGCTAAGGACAAAAACATATCATCTAAATAAATGCAGAAAAACCTTCTAACAAAGTCCAGCACCCATTTATGACAAAAATCATAAGACCATTGGAATGCATGGTTTATATATCAATTTCATAAAACCCATCTATTACAAACCAATAGCCAACATCATACTGAATACTCAAAAATTTAAAACTTTCACTCTAAAATCAGGAACAAGACAAGGATATCCACTGTCAACCTTCTTGTTCAATATAGTTCTAGAAATCTTAGCCAGAGTAGTTAGACAAGAGAAAGAAATAAAAGGAATAACAGTAGGAAAGGAAGAAGCTAAATTATCAATATTTGTGGATGAAATGATACTCTATACAGAAAAACTACAAATACTTCACCAAAAGACTTTTAGATTTAATAACCGAAATTCAGTAGTGTAGCTGAATACAAAGACAGCACTAAAAAAAAAAAAAAAAAAAGTAGAATTCCTATATAGGAATAAAATACTCACTGAGAAAGAAATTAGGGAAACACCACCTTGCACAATAACATCAAGAAAGAAAGAAACAAACAAACAAACAAACAAACAAATGGACAGACCTAGAAATCAATCTAATGAAGGATGTAAAAGAATTCTACATTGAAAACTACAATACCCTAAAAAAAGGAGATTGCCTGCCTTGCCTGACCCACCCCCGGGCGTGCTGAGCCACAGTTGAGACAGCTTATAGTTTCGTCTGCCTGTAATCCCAGCTTTTGGGAGACTGTGAACAGGCAGATCACTGAGTCCAATCTAGTAGTGAGATCCTGATCACCCAGGATACCCTTTGCTAAAAAAAAAAAAAAAATTAAAAATTAAATTTAAAAAGGAGATTGAAGAAGATATCAGAAAATGGAGCAAGCGCAAGGGTCTGAGTTCAATCCCCAGTTTCACCAGAAAAAAAAAAAAAAAAAAAAAAAAATGAAAAAAAAAAGATACCCCTTCCTCTTGGGTAGGAAAATGGCTGTACTTCTCAAATTGTTAAAATTAGATAATATAATAGTTAGTAACTTCAAGTGGCCCAGTATAATATTTCAGTTCTAGAAAGACTTCTGTGGTCTGTAGTTTTGGATAGACTATGAAGAAGAAAAAAAATCAGGTATCAGGTGTAAAGACAATTTAAAATACATCAAAGAACAAGAAAAGGGGCCAGGGAGATGGCTCAGTGGAATAAGTGCTTCCCTAGCAAGTGCCAAGGGCCTGAGTTCAATCCCCAGTTCCATGAAAAAAAGAAAAGAAACAAGAAAAATGTATATAAAAAGATTAATAAAGGGGGCCAAGGAGATGGCTCAGTGGAATAGGTACTTCTCTGGCAAGTGCAAGGGCCTGAGTTCAATCCTTGGTTCCACAAAAAAATAAAAGACTGATAAAAATCCTTAGAAGCTAACCAGAAAAAAAGAAAAATGATTTGTCAAACACAACTATAAAATATTTAATTAAGATTTTAAATACATAATCCAACATTGTTTCTATACGTTTAGTGTAGCTTTACAATTAATTAATTTAGGAAATATCCCATAACAGAATTCTTTAGTCATTTTATATGGTCTTATAGTTTTCAGTGAACACTTATGACTTTCAATTTATCTTGATAACCAGCCCAAAGCAGAATCACCGTAACTTTTTTACTATAAAAGTTAATTACATGCATGTAACTTTTTTACATGCACATAACTTTCTATGCTTATGCAAACACATCTGCCAGTAATAACATATTAGATATGTACATGATACTAGAGTAGCATAATCAAATGATCTATTAATAAAGAAGACTACTAATTTTTAGTATTTACCACAGGCTTTAGAAGCAGCAACACAAATTTCTTCTGCAACATACTCTCCAGATGGAAACTGCAGATAATCTCCCTCAGCTTTCCCAAGAGAATGGTACAGATAGACCTGAAGCACTGGATCTATTTGCTTCACAGAATTAGCATTTCCAGGAACATCACCATTCTGATGTATTGGAGACGTGGATGTTGCTTCCATTTCTGTCATCATAAGGCAAGCCATCCCCATTCAGTTTTTTCAGAATGTTGTCCTGTAAAAGAAAAAAATAGTTATTAATTGATAAGGTATCCCAAATACTCAAAGAAATCTTGACAGTAGCAACTCTGTTGAAGCCATTAACTGAATCAATATTGTGTACTACTTTGTATACAGCACAGCACAAAAAATCAAGTTATAAACTTCCAGTAGACAATCATAAAACCTCATCCAGCTAACAACCTAAGTGAGAAATCATAATATAAATATGTAATATAAAATAAACATTAAGACCTGTTACAGAGCAGACCAAATAGCTCAGTGGATTAAAGCACCTGCAAGCAGGCAAGGGGCCCAGGGTTCAGTCCCTGGGCCTGCCCTTCCGGCCCCATCCCCAGGGCACGCCGAGACAGCAACTGAGACTGGGCATGGTGGCACGTGCCTGCAGTCCCAATTCTTGGGAGGCTGTAAACAGGCAGATCACTATGAGTCCAATCTAGTAGTGAGACCCTAAACACCCTGTAGATCCTTCCCTAAAATATAAAAAATACCTGTTACAGAAAACAGAATAAAAAATAGAATAAAAGCTCTCATGAAGAAACATAATTACTCAGCAAATGAATTACTGTAATAATTGCTCAGTGATATATAGAGGGGAAAATAAACTGGAGTGCTCTAGTTAGCTTCATCAAAAGGTTAAATTTAAAACTGATCTTGAAAATGGACTGGATTTAAATGAACAGAAAAGGGTGGATATTCCAAGAGAGGAAACTACGCTGAAGATCAGAAAGACATAAATGTTCAATAATTTATTGAGCTGAATTAAAGTATGTAAGAAGTTATACCATTAAGGAAAAAAATTAAAAATATAATGGATATTTTTGGCAAGATTGCTAGCTACATAACCAAAATGCATTTTGTCCTTTTTAATACAGAACCCAGTTTTCTTAAAGACAGCTTTGTACCTGACAGAACACTGTTTTCCCCCATTGGATAGCTATATGAACTCACTTCAGCAAATGAGATTTAAGCGGAAGTTTTTTGTTTTGTTTTGTTTTGTTTAGTTTTTGGCAGAACCGGGGATTAAACTCAGGCCTTTGCACTTGCCAGGGAAGCACTTATTCTACTGAGCCATCTCCCTGGTCCCTAAGTGGAAGTTTTGAATGATTCTTTGAGGATCATCTCTAAAATGAGACTAAGCTAACTGGTATGTTTCTGTTAATTTTCTCACTCCATCTTCTTTCTGCCTAAATCTAAGCAGAATTTAGGACAGGCAGTCATTTCAAAAACCACGATGCAAGCCAAGCATGGTAGCACATGCCTGTAATACTTCAGGAGGCTATGGCAGGAAGATCACTGCTAGTTTCAGCCAGCCTGAACTACACAGTGAGACTCTGTCTCAAAACCAGAGCAAAACAATACCATTCAGCAACCATAAAGGAAAGGCCAAGAGAATACATATCTGGCATGCTTAGGTAGCTAAATCAATGTCAGACCAAAGAATATAAATTTTAATGAGGAGAGGGCAAGGAGAAACTCTGAGAAACATGACAGAGGCAAGACCATTCACTAATACACACTAGATGGATAAGACAATGATCCTGAGAAACATCAGGAGATTTTTGAAACTAGCAGCTAAGTGGTAGGATTCTCACCCTAACTAACTACATATGCTGATACCAAGCAACGACACTGAATTTAACAAAGTGTAATAGAAGAAGACACTCCAAATGACTGTCTTTCTGATCTTCTAAATATGTACTTCCTGTCATGACATACCAGCTATTAGTATACTGCCCTTTTTTAAAGGGTAGTAAATAAAAAATAAGACGAAGAAAGTCACAAGACAGTCTTGCTACAATGCTACTATGCTGTGTATGGATGGATTTCTAAATATCTATGTAAATATATGTAAGTATTCATTCCTATTTTTTTTCTTTTTCATAATATGTATGGACTTAAGAGTTTAGTATCTCAATACTAGATGGAAAATACATGTTCCACATTATGCCTAAAAAAAAAAAAAAAAAAAAAAAGAATATAAATTTTATCCCATAATGAATTAGAACACTGATGCAAAGTCCAGGCAGCATCAAGATTCTGAACTGCAATAACCAAATGATGAAAGAAAATATAAAAGCAAGGCATAGGCTATCTAACAACTACTGAATTTGGAAGAAGTCAAAAGAGCAAAAGACAGTATGCAGAGTTCAAATAAGGTGTTTGTAAAACAACAGAAATAAGGAAGTGAGAAGATAATTGCCCCTGGGCATTGGAAGGTGAAAAGAATAAAGAGTACATATTTTACACATTCTCACTCAGAAATATAGCTGGGCTATTTATTACTAGAACCTAAAACATAAGAAAAAGAGATGTAAATCTGACAACCTTTCATATGTGTGTAATCACTAGCAGATGGATAGGAAATGAAAATGACAGCAAACTAAACAAGCTCATAAATCATTTTCTATGTGTCCAAACTGTTTTAAGCATTATAGATATAAGGAAAAGAAAAAGAAGTTACAACTTAAAACTTAATTCTATATTCAACTACAAACATTTTATTATAGAAAATGGTGATTTAATCCTTATTCAAATAGTATCAATGCAACTTCCAGTATAGAAAATAAAATAAATAAAAACCCAACAATTGTTGGATCTGATACAAAAATATACATTTTTGAAGTTCACCTCCAAATGAATATCCAAACCCTAAAGAATTTTAAAATTCATAGTTGTAAAAATATGTCCTGTAATTTATTACACTCTCTTTAATTGTAGAAAGTCAATTAAATATAACAAAAGTAGTTCCATAAAACTACAGGATTTTTGAAGTTCATCTTCAAATGAATATGCAAAACTTTAAAAAAAGTTTAAAGTACACAATTCTTTAAATGTTTTATAATTTATTACACTGCCTCTTTAACTATAAAAAGTCAAATACAGTGAAAGCATTTCTAGGAGGAAGTTTATGACAGACAATAAACACATCAAAAAGAAGAAAGATGTCAAATAACTTAACATTACAAATAAAGGAACTGGAAGAATAAGAATAAATGAAGCCCAGAGTTAGAAGGAACAATCTAATAAAAACCAGAGCAGAAATAAATGAAAGAGAAAGTAGAAAAACAATGGAAGAAGTCGGTGTAACTGAGAGTTGGTTTTCTTGAAAAGATAAAAAGTCAATAAAATAAATTCTTCATATTAAGGAATAAATTTTCTAAACTTATATCATTTCATACTCCCCATGTTTTAGAATTCTATACCTTGCTTCTGGACTAATTTCTTCCTGCTACCCTTTAGTGAATCGTTCAGTAAGTGTCTATGGATTTTTTAAGGTACAACTTGGAAAAAGTATCTTGCCCTCATTCTCAAAATTCCACCTACAGTTCGAATTTTCAGCTTTGCAATTTCTTTGCAATCATATTGATGTAGGTTTATTCTATTTAGCTTGACTGAAAATCTTAATATACTTTTAATCCAAAGATAAGAGCCTTTGTTTCCTTATTCCAAGAAATTTTTAGCAACTATGTACCCAAAAGTTAGCTTTCTGTCTTATGCTCTAATTTCTTTGAAGAGAAATACTTATTAACCTCGAGCACCTCTCAAACTCTCTTCCACATTCCTCAACTGGTTTTGAACAAGGTAACAAAAATTAGGACAACTGTAATCTTGGCACACCCAGATAGCAAGGGACATGGGGAATGACTGACAGGAAGCATAGGAGGTCATTAGAATGTGGGTAATACTGTGTCTATTTCTTGATCTGTAATAGTTAACATAGGTATATTTGTTCACCTAACGAAGTCATCAAACTCGTACACTTAAAAGTATTTTACATTTAAATTAAAAATTTGTTCTTTAAATTATTGTCCAAAGAAAATTCATGTCTCAATTTTTTTAAGTTTGTTGACTTTGCATTAGATGTCTTCATTATTTTTAAATTTGCTTTTCAGTCTTATTTAATTATTCCTCACCTCCCCACACTCCCAAAACACTCTGTAATCACCTATCCTTGCCTAGAAATTTATAACTGCCTCAACTTAGCCTACCTGACTATCCATATACAGAACCAGGTCTTGTAATAGGGACTTGGAGGCTCTTTTTGCTAAAACCAGTAACTCTTAAATTGGACCTACAAATACCTAACACAGAATTAAAAGGATAAATGATTAGTATCTATGCCTTCATTCTGCATCTGTCACCTTTACTTCCTAAACTTTGGGTCAGATTTCTGTTCAGGTTTTCATATACACAGATAATCACTTAAACAGCTTCTGTCTAAAAACCAGTAATACAAGGTTGACTGGCCCTAAATTCACCTATCCTCTCTCAGCCCTCCTCAAATCTAAAGATACCAAGATGAAAACAGTCTTAAGATTCTAAAACCACTTTATCCTATAGGCAAGTCACCCCATGAGAGTAGTGCCACAGTTAGTGGGGGCAATTAGCTAGCCTATGACAGCAACCAAGGGTCCCTCCTAAGCAGGGGCAATCATCTTATGATTGAACCTGGATAGCCTCAAGTGAGAATGACTTCCCCAGAGCCAATAGGCACTCACAGAAGAGACCTGATATAACAATAAACCAGTTCATAAATTGAAGAAGACAATTTAACAATGCTTATTTCTCATCCCTTCCCCCAGTTCTTACTATACATAATCCTGGGACCCTTGTCAGTATTTTAAGAGACATTTGGTCATCCCTTGTCTTTTTTTTTGGCTTTTTGAGACAGGGTCTCACTATGCAGTTCTGGCTGGCCTTAAGTTCACTTTGTAGCTCAAGCTAGTCTCGAACTCACAACAATCCTCCTGCCTCAGCCTCCCAAATGCTGGGATTACAGGCATGCACCATCACATCTGGCCTCTCTTGTCTTTTTAGCAAGATTACAGTGAATGAATTTCTCTCGTTTTTCATACTTTTTGATTTTTGTGTTAAGTAGCTGGACCAGGTATTAGAACTCCTGAAGTGAGGCCTCTCTTTGGGTCAGGACTCCATTAACACCATCACAATATGAAGTTAAAATTTCTTCCCTGGAGTGATATTATATACAATGCAGATCCAATCACAAAGTAAAATATGATTGGCTCCATCTTGGTATTTTAAAATCTGCACCATCTCTGCTTCCTAAACCTGCAACTTATCCAAAGCTGTAACATTTGGCAAGTGGTTATCCTTTTCACAACCAACTTAGAGGAATCAATAGCTTCAAGTAAAAGTTAATATCCTAGACTCCTTACACAAATGAAATGTACAAATCTTAAAGAGTGCTAAAGGACAATATATATCTATATAGTGTACCTCAATTATCCAAAGCCCTACTGAAATTCTCATCACCCCTAGAAAGTTTCCTCATGTTACTGCACCAACCACTGGCTCTGCCACCAACACAGCCATTGTTCTGATTTTTTTCCCACCATACATTGGATTATTCTTTTGTTCACTGATTGTCTTGTATCACTATAATGAAATTTTCCTAAACGTGGGAAACTGTACAACTCAGTCA